>MWVB01000070.1:0-15300 GCA_003054985.1 Leucosporidium scottii | reverse complement strand
TGTCCGAGCCTGAGGTCTCCCCATCATCATGTACTTCTATTCGACCTCCATTCCATCATCGCTCGACGTCGCTACCACTCCCTCTTCCCTCGCTTCCATCGCTCGCTCGACCTCCCTCCCACTCGGCGCTCGCTCGACCAGGCTCGGTCCTCATTCCTCCACCTCGGATGGCTCGGTAGGAGGGACAGGGACGACCGTACGGTTGGGAGTGATTAGGAGGAGTTGGAGGATCAGGTGGGATTGGATGGGAGAGGATTAGGAGGAGGAGTTGGTCGGCGGGCGAGACGGTTTGGGCGCGGGGAGAGAGGATCATCTGTTGGCTTTAGACTTCTCATTAGCTCTGAGCCTCAGGTGAGCTACAGCATCAGTCTTTATGTATTGCAGACTTCTCATTAGCTCTGAGCCTCAGACCATTCGAGAGCTCGCTCTGTTAAAATTGCCACTCGCCTGCCCCATCTTTGCCGCTCTGCTGTGCGCCTCCTGGCGTCACCCCCCTTGCTCCGACGTCCCGCCTATCCGATAAGGTACAGAGATGAAGACACTCGCTCTGGAAAAAAAGCGAAGACGACGGACTGGAGGAGGCGAAGGAAGGAAGGGGTACGCCGAGCCCCCGGCCGAACAAACGCTGAGGCACTCTGCGGGCGGCTGTAGCTGATGGGAGCGACCTTCAGCGAGCGTAACCAGCATCTGCACCATTCTGCCCTCGATGTCGGCGGTACGTGAGAGTCTTTCCTGCTTGTCGTGCGAAACGGGGCCATTTCGCCAGTCGCTTCGCAAGCCGATTTCGCAGGCCGATTCGCAGGCGGTTTCGCAACGGCAGCAGGCCTTCACCTTCCTTTCGCTACGCAGTGCTCGATTCATCTCCTCCAGCCTATGAGAGCACGGTTGGAAAGCGTGCAGCCCAAATCAGTCGACGAGCCGGAGGGTCCGAGCCCAACGCCGAGCTCCTTTCGCCGCTCTCTGCTCTCTGCTCGCCGCCCCGCCGATACTACCCAAGAAAAACGAAACGACCGTGTATGTTGCTATGCGAATAGTCTTTACTCCACAGTCCCCCAGATAAATCACGAAAGAACAAATGCAGCGACCTATTAACCCAAGAAATGAAGTGTCTATCTGCTCAGCCCGAGCGCCCATCACAAGCCCATGACCACTGTCGAGATGCCTACAGCCAGCCCACCGAGCGACACCAACAGGGAAACGCCGAGCTTCCGATGGGCGTCCGAGGTGGACGTCGAGGCGACGAGCGGAGCGAAAGTCGGTCCGCAAGCCTGGTTGGCGAGGACTCGGCCGGCGGCGTAGGTTTTGGAGATGGCGAGGGTGGTGTTGGTCGCGTAGTTGGAGTAGATCTCCAGGAGGCCTTTTGTGCAGTCGTTGCAGTCGGAGGTGGTGCCGGAGGGGAGGGAGGTGCCCTCCGGGAGGTAATAGAAGTAGAGCTCATCGGGATCGGACTGGGCGCTGGCTTGCGCGAAGCAGTACTGAGGAGAAGTAGAAGGGTCAGCCTTCTCGCAGCAAGTCGACGTCGCCTCGCGCCCTTCGACTCGGCTCGCGCCATGTTCCAAGCTCACCTGGCCCGTAGCATTATTCTTTTGGCAACCTGCCTCGCGGTAAAGGTTGTAGTTTTGAAAACCCATCAGCGCCTCGGTGACGAGAGGGTTGCCCTTGCTGAGATCCGGTCCGCAAGTGTTGGAGAGGCGGATCCGACTCGCTAGCTGCGACATGAGGTTGGAGCAAGTGGCGTTGGAAGCCGAGCATGAGGCGTCGAGAACGTAGGGAAGAAGAGAGTAGGGGGAGCGCTCGGCGGTGAAGAAGGCGGAGGACGTGGAAATGAGGAGAGAGAAGGGAGCGCAGGCGATGAAGTCGGGGTCGGCGAGGAAGGTAGCGAAAAAGGAAGGGCAGGCTGTGCCGGTGAAGTTGGTTCTATGGGTTCACAAGCCGATCAGAAGTCGATTCAATTCAGAGGGAGCGCGGGAGAGGGCGGGAAGAGCAAGAAGGGGGGGGGGTAGGGTAGATCGCCGAAGGAGAGATGGGAGGGAGACAGGATGGTCAGCGAAAGGGGGCTGTGTCGGTGAGTCTCCGGACGTACCCAAGCGTCGAGTCGAAGGCCTCTGGAAGCTGGTAGCCCTTGGGAACGGCCGTCGAGGTGGCCAACGCCGAGGTCGCGGAAGCCGTCTTGGTGATGGTCGTGGTGGCCACCTGCAATCGGGTCAAATGGAATCAGTCTCATAGCTTTCCGACACGAGAACCGTCATCTACTGCAGATACGAGGGAGGTCCTACCGCCGCGCCCACCCCTTCCGAAGTCGCCTCGGTCGTCGATGCTCCGCCCTCGACGGAGGAGATGCTTGCCGCGTTGGCAGCCATCCGTACCGCAGTACTTCCCGCTTCCTCCACTGCAGTCGTTTTGGTGGTAGCAGCTGTCCTCCTCGATGCCGAACTGGATCTTGTTGTTGTCTGATCCTCGTCCGAAGCAGCCGCCCTTTTGCTCTTCCTGCCGCCCGCTCCAACCGCCCAGCTGCTAGTCATGGCCGACAATTCATCTCCCATGGCCCACTGCACTCCCTGCGGCAGGTCGTCGTTGCCCGCTGCAGCCAAATGCGAGGCCTCTGCTTTCGGGAGGTACGCGAGGGCGACGAGGGCGATGCCACAAAGGCAGGCGAGTCGGGCTAGTCGTCGTGGCCGGGCGGGTCGTGTAGGTGTTGAAGAGCTGGTGGAAAGCGAAGGGCAAAGCATGGCAAATGAAGGGTCGAAAGGGCGCGCTGAGGGCAGACGGGTGCGCGTCTCGCGCTCGAGCAGCAGCGCTGAGCGGTGCGCGGATGTAAGTGGGTACAAAGGTGAAAGAGCGAAGAGTGCCGTTGAGGCTGTAATACTGTACTGCTGAAAGCGAGCTGGCGAAAGAGCGACGAAAGGTGGGAACGAGGGAAAGAAGGGGAAGACCTGGCCAGGCCTCGCTCGTGCGCCTGCTAGCGTCAAGATCGCTGACTCCCACGCTGCTCGCTGCAACTTCAGCTCCCGCATCTGCACAGTCTCACTTTCATCAAGGTGCATCTCTTCCAAGTCCCGTTGCTCGCCCTCAACTTTAGCCCTCCGAGCTGCTCGGTCTTCGAAACCCCCGATGTTTGCAACTCGGCCCCGGCTTGGTTCCTGCTGATAGGTCTTCTCGCGTGGAAACAAGGTATAAGCAAAGGGAAGGCTCTCGTGCTGCAGAGCTGAAAGGCAATGTTGTTCCTCCTTGCTCTGCCTCTAATTCAGCCGTCTCTCTCGACCTCGGCGCTCTCGAGCTCGGCGAGAATCTCGGCGGGGGCAAGATGGATGCATTGAACGACGGAGAGCAAGCGAGAGATACTGCACAACACTAAAACAGCCCGTAATAACCCTAAGCGATATTATCCTTCAGATCCTCTCGAGGAAGCCGACGTCCATCTCTCCCCAAGTCCGCTTGCCGAGCGGGTAGACCTCCCTGCTGGCCTTGAGAAGGTCCTTGACCCGGTTGACGACGTTGAGAGGGTATGTGATCCTCTCCGACGTCGAATGAGACGAGTTGATGAACTCCTGTCTGGGAAAGCGAAAAGGACGGGTTCAGCTTTCGGCGCTCGCTTGAAGGAGCGAGTCAGAGCGTACACAGCAGGAGCCTGTTCGTCCTCGACGAGCGTGTAGAAGATCTTGACGACGTTCATGGTGCGATTGAGCAAACGAGGGTTGTTGGAGAAGCTGGCGGCGACGGCCTTGGACTTGGCCAGGTCGAGGACGTCGGTCGCGCTCGACGAGGTGGAGAAGGCGATCCGCACCGAAGGATTGAAGAGCCAGAGCTGTAGCAGTCAAAATTAGCCGCCGGAAACGAGAGGTAAGGTCAGTCAAGCCAACTCACCAGCAACCTCGCCTTCTCCTGCTCGGCATCCTCGACGACGAAGCGATGGCAAGCGTGCGCCTGTCCAATCTCGAGCATCTCGGCCGTTAGATGCGTCGCAAGGCTATACTTGCGGATCTCCCTCCTCCGACCGTTTTCGGACGACGTAGTTGAAGCGGGCGAAGCTGCATCGGCGGCTGGCGACGAGGCGGCGGAGCCAGCGGGGTAGGAGGCGTACTTGAGGAGGCGGAAGCACGACGACGAGGAGGTGCCGAGGGAAGTGACGTGGTGTCCGATGAGAGTAGAGCACGAGACGCAATGGGCGGGGTGAAGAAGGTCGTCGGTGGGAGCGCGAGTAGCCTGCGCCGAGCGAACGAGACAAAGTGTCAGCGAGCGGTCTTAGCGAGCAGTGTGGGGTGCGGACGAGGAGTGTGCCATCAAGTGTAGCCTTCGAAACTGGGGACTTGAGTCGGAAGGTTGTTGTAGAGGGTCGTTCGTCGAAGCCGAAGCTCGCGCGATCGCTTTTGGACCCTTGTATCGGTCTGCCATCCTTGAGAGGTTTCCTGCCAGCAAACTACCTCTCTCGCGGCTCCCGTGGGCATCCAGCGAGATGAAGGTGGCCGCTGGCGTGATGGGAACAGGAGGAAGACCTTCTTCCAGGTCCGGGGACGGGGGAGGGGGAGGGGGGAGAGCGAAAGAGACAAGCCCTCGAACGCAAAGCTCACCTCGCTCTTCTCGGGGGTCAGCCAATTGTGAGTGATGCCTCGCTCAAAAACGACGTAAGCGCTGCCCACGAGCCCTTCTCCCTCCCTCGGCTTGATGCCCTTGCCCTTGGCGATGAGGTCGTCCGAGAGCGTCTGATCCTGGTGGCACATCCAAGCATCGAGGAGCTCGGCCCAGTGCTCGCTAGGGAGAGCGTTGTACTTGATGACTGCCGAGGAGTCGACGAGGGTGGTGTGGCAAGTGGCGCAGGCGAACGAGGTGGGAAGGGCGGCGCGAAGCTCGGCGGTGGAGACGGGAGCGTGCACCTCGAGGTCGTGGCGGGAGCGAGTAGGCGATGGATCGAGGGTGATGAGCTTGACCTCGTGAAAGTCGCCGTGGGAGGTGACGGTGACTTGCTGAGGAATCACTCGGCAGGGGAGGGAGAGGCGAGAAGCGGGACCGCCGGTGATGGGAGCGACGATGATCGCCTCCGACTCAACGCTGAGCACCTCCCACTCGTTCTTGCCGGTGCCGGAAATGGAGCTGCGAGGCCAGAAGGAGACGACGAGGGTGCCGAGGTTACGAGATTCCTCGGCGACAAAGTCGACGGCCGGCGCCGAGAGGACTGCAATCGAATCGAGTCAGCTGGCGAAGCGGAAGAAAAGAGAGGAGAAGAATCGACTCACTGTCGATGCTGTTGGACGCCGACCTCGACATTCCGCTGCCGAACACGCCGAGTCCCAAGCCCGCCATCCCCTCGGCGAACCTCGAGTCGTAGGATCCTCGTCTGGACACGGAAGGCGACTTCTCTCCCTTCTCCTTCTCGAGCATCGATCTCGAATCATACGATCCCCTCCTGCTGCCCATCGGCGAGGAACCCTTGGCGAAGAGTCCGAGCCGAAGATTTGAGAACTTTTTCTTGACGGCGGGTCGATCGGGGGCCGAGTCGCCTCTGGGTCGCGTAGAGTCATCTGAGTCCTCGGCGAAGAACTCGGAGATGGAGACCGAATCGTCCTCGAGTGGAGGTGGACCAGGAAAGGCGCCGGTGACGTGAGGAGCTTTGGGAAGGACGGCGTCCTGAGAGTCGAGTCGACCTTTGCCGGTGTGCTCGAGGATGAACTCGCGCCGTTCGGCTTCACGAGGATCGGAGAGAGGCGAAAACTAAGTGAGATGGGGCAAGTTAGCGACGGTCGACTTTGTCCGGCGCCAATACATGAGCTTACGGAGGCGTTCTGTGTGCCAGCGTTAACGAACTCCTTGCGCTTAGCACCGCTGTAAGAGGTAGAAGAGTCAGCGAGCTGTCTTGAACGAGTCTAGAGGCAACGCTCACTTCAAGTCGACCCTCTGATCTGTCAACGTCCTCGAAGCAGCTCGGTCGATCTGGTCGATGAGCTTGTCGAGCGCCTGATCCTTGATCCTCCGTACGCGCTCCTCCCTCTGTCCCTCATCCTCCTCGACGATGGGACTCGGCGCCGCTCGCTGATCGTTGAGCCTTCCCTTCGAAAGTCGCTCAATGGCATTGCCAAGCTTGGCAAGTTGCCTCTCGCGCAACTGGCGACGATCTGGCTCGACGCGCTGGTTGGCGAGTTGCGGGGAGACGACGTAGAGCCGCTCGATGGCCTCCGAGACCGAGTCGAGCTCGCGCTGCATCTTCTCGTTGTGGACGCCCGAGGTGCGGCGAGTGCGGGGTGGGTGGGTGACCGAGGTGATGGAGTTGCGGACTTGTCGGCCGAGAAGAGGGGATGAAGCGCTGTTGATGGAAGGGGCGAGGAGGGATTGAGCCGAGGGGGAGGGAGGCGCCTTTTCGTCGAGATCCTTCTGGTCGGGAGTGTAATCGTTGAAGTAGGCAGGAGGGTGATGAGCCCCATTGGGTGGTGGTGGTGGTGCGCCGTCATGCGAGTAGCGAGGGAGATCGCTAGCGCTGAGCACCGACTCTGCGTAAAGCGATCCTTCTCGCCGTCCTCCAACAGCCCTCTCCTCCTCTGACTCTGCCTCTTGCTCTTGAGCCAGAGCTTCTGCCCTCTGCCTGCACAGCACCCGCACCCTCTCCGACAGATCGTCCACCCTCCCCCAAAGCAAGTCTCGCTCGGCCTGCTCCACCTCCCTCGCCGCGCCAACCACCGCCTCCGCCTGCTCTCGATCCCACTGCTCCTTGCGGTTCTCCTGCAATGCCCGAGCCTCCCTCTCGAGGGTAAGGTAGACGTTGGGCGATCCCTGCTCCGAAGCGAGCTCGGGAGGGGTGACGGTGAAGCCCGAGCGGGGGGTGACGTCCACTGGCGGGCGCGAGATGCTCATGAGGCGCTCGATGCAGGTGAGGAGGGATCCGAGTGACCGTGCGAGATGGGCGTCGGTTGGTGAGAGCTCGACGGAGAGGGATTCGACGCGAGCTTGAAGCTCGTCCATGAGGAGCTGCTTGCCGGAGGGTGCGCTGCCGAGGAGGGGTGAAGCGTGGTCGAGGGAGACCATCGGACTTGATTGGACTGTTGGCCGTTCGGTGTGAAGCCGGAGATGGTCGACGAGGGTAGCGAGGACCGTGTCGTCTGTTGCGGAGGGGTCGACGGCTGGCGCGGAGAGTGATGAAGAGGACTGGGCGAGCACGGGAGTAGCGAATGGGTTGATATTGTCCCATGTACCATTGGAAGGCCCAGCTTCGGCTTCTGCAGCCTCCAAAGGCGAATCGTCGAAATGTTGCTGGAGGAGGCCGGTGAGCGCAAAGAGGAAGGCATGCTTGGCTGCACTGAGAGATCCTAGTAGCTCCTGCGGGTGTGGAATAGACACTTGATCAGCTACAGCACTTTCCTGTAGCTTCCTCACAGAGCCTGAGCGCACCTCGGAGACGATGGGCGCTTGGTGCGCTTGTTCCTCGCGCTGACCACCATTCTGCTGCTGTACACCGTTCTGCGCCTGCGCTGGAGGTACAGTCTTCGTCCTATTGCCCGAGAAGAGCTGCTCCTCGCCCAGGCTGATCAAGTCGTCCGACTCGAATTGCTCCCAGTCCGCTCGCTGAGCTGTCGCGGGAAAGGCGTAGGCTTGCGGAACGGCCGAGGGGTCGAAGGTTGCTGTAGGTGTGTAGGCGCTGTCGAAGAGTGAACCCGCTCGTGGCCGTTCTCGTGTAGTCTCCATGCCACTGGAGAGGGGAGCAAGGTGAGGGGCAGAGCGAAAGGGCAGGAAGCGCCCCTCGCGCTCGACTTGGTTCGCACAAAGGGAGCTGCAACACGTCTCTCTCGATGGCTGTGGCTGCACTCCCCCGTCATCCTGATTCCACTCAATTTCTTTTGCTTCTCGTGTTCTCGCTACCACTTTTCAATCGCTCATCTCTCGAGACCACCTCTCATCGCCGAGGCTCGGGGAGGGAAAGCACGGATTGCATGTACAAGAGGCTACGGAATGGCAAATAAGAGCAACAAGGGGAGAGAAAAGGAGTGGAACTGCTGAGCGTGACGAGCATAAAACGAGTGACTAGGGTATGCGAAGGGGGGAGGGGGGCGCGAAAGACGTGCGAAGTGAAGGGGAAAAGCCGAGTTCGCGCGTCGTAGAAGACTGTGCGAGTGGTGAGGGAGGGGTGAAAGAATAAAGAAGATACGATGCTGCATGCGCATAAGGAGAAGTGCGAAGATGGAGAGGGATGGGTGTATGGGAGGGAGCGTGCGAAGGAAGGGGTGGGTGCGGAGGCGAGGCTGGGGCTTGAACGGTCGGGGAGGTAGGTGGGGCGCGCCGAGAGGGTCGAGGATCACGTCTAGATCGACTACAGAAGCAATCGAAGTCAGCTTCGTAGCCCAGTACGCCGGGAGAGAGCAGCGCCGAACGAACCTAGATGTAGTCGTAGCGCCGAGGCTCGGTCACAACGTCCGCCAGCGCGACACCAGCGTTGGGCGCGGGAGCGGCCTTGGGCCTACGGACCGTCCCTCCACGCTCAGATACAGGGCTGGGTGGCGCGTTCGAATGGTAGCTTGGCAGCGAGTTGAGAGAATCGTTGGTTCGGGGTCGACTCGAGCTGGTGGTGAAGGACATCATGCTATCCGAGCGCGAGAGGGACGGGAGCGACGAGCTTTCCGAGATGGTGTTGTAGGTTGTTTGGATGGGTTGAAGCGATGGTGCCGAGGAGATGGACTGACGCGCGAAGAAGGCCGCTAGCGCTTCCTCGGCGGCGAGCTCCTCCTTTCGACGTTCGACTTCGCGAATGTGCTCTTTGGTCCAGCACGATTCGTCGAGTCCTACTTGAGGTGGTCGAGGGGGCGCGTTGGCGTAAGGTGGAAGTCCCTGCTCATGCGTCAACGGCGAGAGGAGCGAGCAACGGTCAGCTTCGGCCGTTCGATTCTACCTGTAGCGCTCCTCCCGGTGCAACAGAGCTCCAGAGCGCGTGTAATCCAATACGAAAACTCACCTCGCGCATCTCGACGTCCTCCTCCTCCTCCATCTCGTCCAGGTCCAAGTCGCTCGAGCCTCTCGCGCTGGAGAACGCGCCGGTTGCTGCTCCCTCTTCTCCAGCACATCCGAACAAGTCCTTGTCCTTGCTGGTGAAGCGTTTGAGAAATTTGTGCTTGGAGATGGTGGTGAGACCTTGGCGCAAGTCTGCGATGCTGCTCGACTTGTGCAGCGCTTTGTTGCGCCCGCCGGGTGAAGGGGGGGAGCTGGCGCCGCCTTGGAAGGGGGTGCTGGAAGAGGAGAGGGAGAGAGACTTGAGTCGAGGTTGCGAGCGTGTAGGTGCTGCCATGGTGCAGTGTACAGTCGAGGCGGCGAGAAAACAACGATGAGGGCGGAAAGAGAAAGGGTACGAGCGGCGACCCCATCTCGGCTCGAGCCTACCAACCCCTCTCTTCGCTCTTTCGGCCGAGGCGAGCACATGTACTTTTGACTGCCCCAAATCTCGCCTCGCTGCTTCCATGTACATTCTACTTTTCGCCCTCTCTCCCTCACCGTCATTAAACATGCGCGTCGCGCCTTTATGATGTCTCGGTTCACCTCCTCCCTTTCTCTGGGCTTTTGTGTCCCGCTCGAAAAGAAAAGAAGGCAGGTAACGGTCGAAGCGGTTCGTTGCTCACCTACAACTCATCGCGAACAGCACCAAGCACTTCTCCCAGGCTGTTGGCTACCCCCAAGTGATCGCCCTTCGACCGCTCCAACGGCCTTCGAAATTCGGCGGCGGGAGCTGGGGGATCTCGCGGGCTGAAGTTCTCGTCACAAAGACTAGCGAGCGAAGAAGATCAAGTGATGTGCAGCATGGAGTGTCAAATCACATCACTCCTCCTTCTTCAACGACTGAGGCTGCCAGTCATTCACCGACGAAGCGTGACCCGAGCCGCCGAGCATCTCTTGCCATTCGGCTTCGATTTGCTGGCAGAACTTGGCGATGGGGAGGTCGTTGGCTGTGTACAACAGTTAGCGCGATAATTACCTCTCGCCTCTAGTGATGCGAGACGAAGCAAGACTCACGCTCGGTGCCGAAAGGATCAGACAACTCCTCGGCGGCGCGGTCGACGCCGTAGAAGACGGCGCAGGCGATGGCCGTGGCGGGGACGCACCAGATACCGAGAGTACGGACGAGTTGTAGGGGTACGGCGCCGACGTAGACGAAGAGGAGGGCTTGGAGGTGGCTGTCCGGCGGAGGGGGAGGGTCAGCTCTCTCTCTCGAGGGTTCCAGGCTTTGACCGAGAGAGAAGCAGAGCTACTCACATGTTGAGAATGAGAGGAATGGGAGCTGTGTGATTGAGAAGAAGTCAGCCTGAGGCTTCTTCTGCTCTCCCCTGTGCTCGAACTCACTATCCCGAATCCTCTCCAAAGCCGTCAACTGCTCCGTAAACTGACTCAAGTTGCCAATGCACGTCGAAAAAGTGGCATCATCCAGCACGGGCGTATCAGCATCTGGATCGCCCACCGAAGCGAGCTTGTGGGTGTGGAACTCGTTAAGGAGGGCCTGCATCACTCGGATGAGGGAGAGGGGGAGGTTGGTAGAGGAGGGAGGGAGAGTGGCGAATCGGTGCTTGGGCTGGTAAGATTGTGCCCCTTTGCTGGTGGTGCTGGAGGGAGGAGCCGTTTCGGAGGAAGGGAGAGGCTCGGTGTTCAAAGCAGCCAACGCCCTGGTCGACTCGGAAGCGCTCGAATGCTGGACCTCTCCCGTGCCATCTACGGAGGAGCGCCTTCCGGGAGGAAGAGTCGGGATGTCCGAGTAGGCGTCCAGGAGGGAAGGAGGGAGGAGAGCTCTCAGCTCGGGGTGGTCGATGCCCGGTTGGTCGCGGAGGCGGTACATGGTCGCCCAGGAGAAGGCGACGACGGTTTGGGCTAGGTCGTTCATTGCGCGGGCTTGGAGAGGTTTAGTGGAGGGGTTGGGAGGGGAGGCGAAGGCCTGTTTGAAGGGAGAAGGGGTCAGCGAGGGGCTGGGAGAACGCCGAGCCGAGCTTGGGACGTACGAGGAGACGAAGGAAGCTTCGGGAGGTGGAAGTGAGGGCAGCCCAGGTACGTCGACCTTCGTACCATCTGTACTCATCGTAATGTCAGCACCTTCTCTCACGCTGTAGCCGCACGATCCCCCTTCGCCGGCGTCACCTCTCGCTCTCCCAGCACCCCTCAACCTCCCCCAAACTCACCGATCATAACTCGACCCCGACCTGAAGGACACCATCAACCCCGTCACCATGCTCAAAATCCCAACCAACGAGGAAGTCCCACTGCTCGCCATGGGCATCATTCCCTTCCTCTCCAACGCCCAAACAAGAAGAGCCCAGAGGGCAAAAGCACCGGTGGGAGCTTTCACCCGATGCCAGACGCTGAAACCTGTGCTCCCTCGAGAGAGGTGGTCAGCGAGGGCAGGGGAAGAGAGAGCGGAGGGAGCGAGCGAGCCAACGCACGGAGCAAGCCCAGACGGAGAGGTCCTGCGCGACGGATCTTGTCGGCTAGGGAATGGCGGGTGTGCGAGTATGCCATCGGCATCCTCGCTGCTCGGCTGTAGTGAGGTCGCGAGCTGGTGTAGGAGGGCGGAGAAAGAGCGAGTTGAGCGTGAACCTCGAGAAGCGCATCATCGCTCGCCTCCTTCTGTGTGGCACTAATCCGGATTAGCGAGATTCAGAGCACAGAAGAATAGCATGCTACACCTTCCTCTGCTCTATCGCTCGCTCATATTGCAGAACAACTCCTCTCCCTTCCTTCGCTCTCGCTCGCTCGCTCCAGTCGCCGCCGCTTGCTATAGGGCACTGATTGAGCAGACATCGTAACAAGGGCTGAAGGAAGCTATATGAGTGAAACTATTGGAAGACAAGAAAATAAGGACAGGAAGGGGCTATAAGAGTCGTGAAGCTTTGTCCGAGGTTAAGCTCGGCGAGGGTGGAGCTCGAGAAGGCGCTCAAGCTCAAGCTTAGGCGAAGAGCTCGGCCAACGCCTTACACATGCGCTTGGTGCTGTGCTTCTTGTTGTTTCCCGAAGCGAGGTCGTCCTCGCCATTGTGGTGAGGGAAGGGAGGGAGGAGGAGGGATTCGGTCCACTGCGTGTCGCCGAGGTGAGGGTGAGAGTGGGTCAGTGAGGGCTCGAAAGGGTTAGGTGAAGAGAGAGAGAAGAAGAAGAAGAGGACGAACCTGGATAGCACCATGGCGCGCGGGGAGGTCCGTCTTGAACACCTTGACGGGCTGAGGGTGAGGATGAGGGTGACCATGCTCCTCTCCTCCCATCTCCTTCTCACTATCATGGTGGTGGCAGGGAGAGTGGTGAGGCAAAACCACAACACTCCTCTGCAACGGTCCATGACCCCACTGCCTGTGCTCAATCACTACGACACGAAGGGTGGCATTGACGTTCTCGCCCGAGGTGGAGAGGAGGGTGGGGAGGCGGTAGTGCGTTAAGTTGGCTTTGACGTGGGAAGGAGGAGGGTGGTTGGTGTGAGGAGGGGGAGGAGGGCCGGGGAACTTTCCGAAAGGAGGAGAGGCGACATGCTCGGCGCTCTTCCCTCCCTCGGCCGAGGGGGCGATCCACTCGAGCGGCACCTCGACGTTCATCTCCTTCTTGACGACGAAGGCCTCAGCGGACGAACTGAGACCCTTGGTGTTGTTCTGAACAAAGTCGGAGAAGAACTCGAGGTCGGGGACGATGTGGTAGGAGAGGACGTATTTGAGAGCGTGGCGCGAGAGGGAGAAGGGCGAGTGGAGGAAGGCGAGGGCTTTGAGTCTGTGTGATGATGAGTCGAGTGAGAGTTAGTCGTGAGCCGAGGGGAGAAGAGTGGAAGGAGAGACGAACCCGAGCTTGTTGAACGCCCAGTTTCCGGGAGCAAAGACCGTGTAGCTGCCCAACTCCTTGTGCTCCTTCAACAGTTCCTCAATCACGTTCTCGACTATCGACTCGGTCCCCTCCAAGAGCGCCGAGGTCAACTCGTGCTCGTTGTCGCCCTCGAACGAAGGGAGAAGCTTGGAGGCGAGGTCGACCTTCTGCAGGCCGGAGGTGAGGGTTGAGAAGACGGAAGGGAAGAGGAAAAGTTGGTTGACGGGGGTGAGAGGAGGGAGGAGAGGAGCACTGATGAGGTGGATGAGGCCTGTTTGAACCCCCCCGATGCTGGGTCAGTTCCGAACTCGGCTTTGGCGAACGAGAAGGCAAGCCTCACCATTCTTGGCGATGATGGTAGGTCCCCGCTTGCGGGCGTATCCGTTCAACTTGAGCGAAGGGTAAGGGTGAGGGAAGACGTTGAGCGTGGGCTCGACCTTGATCCTCTCGGAATCGTGAGTCGTGGCGACGGTGGAAGAATCGACGAGGCTGCGCTCGGTGCGGACCTCGGGCAGGGTGTGGTCTGTTCCGACGAAGGGAGGGCTCAGCTCGAGCACGACCCAAGGCGTAGAGAACCGACTTACACTCGAGGACATGAGCGATGATCTTGGCAAACATCTTCTTCCTCTCCTCGTCCTTGTCCTTGTCGCTCGACGACTCCATCTTCTGCTGCATCTTCTTGCACTTCTTCTGACTCTTGGCAATCAGGTGGAAAGGATGAGGAATTGGCTGATGCTCCTGCTCCTCCTGGACCAAGGCAGCGAAATGCTCGAGCTCGGCGTTGGTGGGTCCCTCCTCCTCGGCGACGGCGGAGTGACGAGAAGGTGCACCATGCTTCTTGTGAGGAGGGCGAAGAGCAAAATCATCGGGAGCAAGAAGGGTGATATCATCTATTCAAAGCCATTGCCAAGCGAGTCAGCTCAGATCTCGAAGAGAGTTCGGCCTTCATGGCGCTCGGCCACCCGCGCAGCAATCTTCAGCAGGACCTCACCCTTGCTCAACGCCTTCTGCCCCTCCTCGCTCTGGTTGACGAACCATGCGAGACGATGGAGGGGGAGATACTTGGGATCATGCTCGTGCTCATGAGGGTGATGCTGAGGCTGCTTCGGCGTCCAAGGGAGCTTCCACTTGGGCAAGTTCTCGGCATCGGCCTGGTCCCTGTGCTCGTGGTCGGGGTGGTGATGAAGCGAAGCATTGAGGATTTCGAGGATGGTGTAGTCGGAGAAGTCGATGACCGAGGGAGGATGATGAGGGGGCAGCCTTCCCGTCGCAGCAGCTTCGTCGACGCCCTGGACTGGTTGAGCTACATCCTCCTTCATCTGAGTAGCAGTCTCCTCGAGCCTATACACGAGAGAATGCATGACTTGCTCGGCTTTAGCTTTGACCCGCTCGATGTCGAGGAATTGCTCGGCTGAGAGGTGGGGGAGTTCGGCCTCGCTAGCGGGGAGGTTGAGCTGTTGAGACCCTTGGACGAGGAAGGGAGGGGGAGCAGCCAACGCTACTCCTACCAAGAGTAAAGAGGTGAAATATTGGGGCCTCATCGTTGTGCTACAGTAACAGAGGCGGAGGTGAAGGCGAGAGATCAAAGCAGTGTAGCGGCTGACAGCGAAGGCCGCAACGTCGTTGGACTGCGCGCAACCACCTCGGCCCTTGCGACTTTTCGCCTCTTGCCGCTCTTCGCTGCAGCTCGTCATCAGCAGCACTTCAGCCGCTCAGTTCAGCTGCTGCACCCTTTGCGCCAACTCCGTACTCGATTCCCTACAGCAGCAGCCCCACATCTCAGGCTCCCTTTCCCGCGCCAAAGCGCACAGCACTCGCAACGATCCAGCACTACTGCGCTACAGCGAGTCCCCCACGAATTATTCCCCCCGGTGACCATCCCTGCTCGACGAGCTCTGCTGCAAGTCTGCTGGTAATGCTGCTGCCGTGGAATATGTCGAGCCCTCCTCCTCGCCGAATCGGCCGAACGAGGTGGGATAAGGGGAGGCGGAGGAAGGGCCTGTGCTGCGCTCTGGTCTCTTTCGTACAGTACTCTTTTAGAGAGCTGCATCTCATCCCACTCCTCGTTCGTCGCCCAACAGCCGCCCTCGGCGTAACGTTCGGGTTTGGCTTGGACCTCCTTCTCGAGTCGGGTCTATTCTATCGTCCACGGAGGTTTAAGGCCCCCCTGCTGCGATTACAGGAGGAGGCAGAAGCGTATGGGCAGGCGAGTTGGCATCTCGGGGACGTGCAGTTGAACACGCCAAACACCGAGGGCAAGTCGCTCGGCGTTGGCTCGCTCGTCGCGGGGAGAGAGAGAGACCGAGGCGTAGTAAGAGTCTATGCACAGCTGTAGCATTACTGTAACTGTGAAAAGCATGTCTCATCATCATCTAGTCTCTGCTCGCAAACGCTTCCGTCTCCTCCCTCCTCCCTTCCTCTCCCATCTCCGACCCCAAGCCCAAGCGCAAAGGCTCATCACCCAAACCGACTAGGCAATCCCGTCATATACGCTCCCCCTCCCCCTCCCCCACC
>MWVB01000006.1:589152-600015 GCA_003054985.1 Leucosporidium scottii | reverse complement strand
AGGCCGGAGCCATGGACAGCGGTTGGGGTGGGGGGAGGGGAGAAGGAGTTGGGAATGGGGATGGGGATGGGGATGGAACCGGTTCGAGGTGCGGAGAGTTCGGCGATGGCGGGGGAGGAGACGGGGTGGGGGATGGGTTGGTCGGATGGAGGAGGAGTTGGTGCGTCGACGAGTATGGGCATGGGCATGGGCATGGGGATCGACTTGATGGAGCAGGTCGAGCCGTGGTCGGCGTTCGCTTGAGGGAGGACCGAGTAGGCTTTACCCTCCCCCCCTCTTCCTCTTCTTGTTCGTGAATATCCGTTTTTGTGAATTGCTTGTATAGTTTTTTTTCTCTCTTCGCCCCGCCCCTCTCCTCAGCATGCCATTCTCCACTTTTTCTATCTCTCACTCAAGGCCGGACTTGCCTGTAGGCGCGAGCGAACTTGGCCCTGCTGCTCGGACGGACGCGCTCCTTCTGCTCTGCTTCTCCCCGTTCACTTCGTTTCAATCTCACTTCGCAAAGCAATCGCAAGATACCCAGCATTACTCGTCGTTTCCATCTAGTCGCATCTACAGCACTACAGCTGCTCCAAAGCTAGCAGCAGCGCCCTCGATGCGCTCCCTCCTCCTCGCGCGTTCGTTGCGGCCTCTGCACACCTCCTCCCACCTTCTAGTAGCACCAAAAGCTGCTACCACTAGAATCAAACCATCTACCGACGAGTATGGTACACCACATCGTAGAGCTTTGCCGCCGTTAGGGAGGGATGGAGCGGTCGAGGATAGCTTCAATAGTGAGCTCTTTGCTTTGCGCTGGGGAGCAGCAAAGCGCAGGACCGAAGTTGACCTTTAATACAGAGGTCTCGAGCAAAGAACCGCTCAAGAGGAGGACCAAGGTCAAAGCGCCGCCGAAACCGAAGAAGGAGAACGACGGGGAGGGGGAGCCTGCATTGGAGGGAGAGGTGGAGGGAGAAGCAGAAGTGACGAGTATGTTGGAAACGAATATCCGGAGGGATCTGGCGAGGTACCCTGATGCTCTTCTGCTCACTCAAGTCGGCTCGTTCTTCGAGGTCGGTCCCTTTTCGCTTTCTCACACTCTCTCCCTTTGCTGATCTGCTCTTCTCGCCGACATGACCACAGTCCTACTTTGACCAAGCCCCCCTCGTTGCCCGCCTTCTCTCCATCAAACTCACGTCCAAGCTCTTCGGCCGAGGCAACAACCGAACTCGGAAAGCCTTTGCCGGATTCCCTCTCTCCCAGCTAAGCAAGCATACCTCCACCCTCGTCGAAGCGGGTCACAAGGTCGTCGTGGTGGAGGAGTTCAAGGAGGCGAGTGGAGAGACGAGGAGGGAGGTGACGAGGATCGTCAGCCCCGGGACGGGGATTGATGAGGGCTTTGTCAAGGGGGAGGAGATGGCTCTTGTGTTGGCTGTGGGGGTGGAAGAGGGTGGGAAGGTCGCATTGGCGTATAGGGACGTCTCGACGGGCGCCTCGTTCACTAGAGGCTCGTCGATTGAAGGATTGAGAGACGATCTCTTGCTCGTCTCGCCCAAGGAGGTCGTCGTGGAGGAGGGTTTGGGAGGGAGTGAGCTGGGGGAGCGGATATTGGAGGTGCTCAGAGGAGAAGCCGAACGGGAGGGAATCATGCTCTCCACCACCGACCTCGTCGCCTCGCCTCCCCCTTCCTCGGCGACCATCGACTCCTCGGCCGAACGAATCCTCCTCTCCTACCTCGCTTCCAACCTCCCCTCCGCCCCTCCACCACGGATCAAGCCGCATGAGATAGACCCAACTACCATCATGCAGATGGATGCGGTGACGTTGAAGAGTCTCGAAATCAGGGAGAGCTTGAGGGGAGGAACGAAGGGCAGCCTGCTGAGCACGGTCAAGAGGACTGTAACGCCTGGCGGAGCTCGTTTGCTGGCTGAGCGATTGTGTGAGCTCTTACATCTCTCCTGCTTTGCCTCTCCTGTCGCCGAGCTGACCCTCTCCCATTCTGGCAGGCGCACCCTCCACCCTCCTCCCCGAGATCAACTCCCGCCTAGCCCTCGTCTCCGCCTTCCACCATCTCCCTTCTACTCGCCGCTACCTCCTCGCCCTCCTTAAAACCCTCGACGACTCTCCTCGCCTCCTCCAACGCCTCTACCTCCGCCGCGGCTCGGCGTTCGACCTCCTCGGCCTGAAACGCACCATCGAAGCTGCAGGCCAAGTAGCGCAGATCCTACGGACGTGCGAGGAGGAGGAAGCTGCCCCTGGGGAGAGGGAGGCGATTGCAGCACTGAGGGAGCGGTTGGAGTGGGCTGGGCAGGAGGAGTTGGCGGGGATGATTGGGAGGGCGGTGGATGAGGAGGCGTTGGTGGAGAGGACGTTGAGGGAGGAGAAGAGGGCAGAGTTGTTGGAGACGTTGGGATCGGCGGCGGTGGAGAAGGAGGAGGAAATGGTCGGGGGAGCGGCGAGCAAGATGACTGATGGCTTGTGGGGGAAGAACGAGCCTTGGGCGGTTAGGCCAGAGTGAGTTTAGCTTCTTTTGCCTTGCCTTCGCCACTGGCGGAGACCGAAGGAGCTGCGACTGACCCTCGTCACGCTCTCGGTCGACAGGTTCTCTCCCTCCCTCCGTTCCCTCCACTCCGAACTCACCACCGTCCGCACCCGCGCCGACGAGCTCGAAAAGGCGCTTCAAACCAAGTACCAGCTCAAGACCCTCTCCCTTCGCGTCGTCCCCAAGACTGGATCCGTCGTTCACGTCACGGGCAAGGGAGCTGTCTTCGCCCATATCGATGCAGATGAGGGCATTACTCAGGTCGTGAAGAACCAGTCAACAAGGAGCTACGTCCTGGGAGTGAGCGGGTGACGTTACGCTTTGAGAAGCTGGTGGGAAAGAGCTGACCCCCCGTCTTCGCCGAGCAGGAATGGTCGTCCCTCAGCCTCAAGATCTCCAAGCTCATCACCAGGATTACCACTCTCGAATCTGATACGATCAAGGCGCTGATTGACCGGGTGAGTCCGTTCGAGCTTCAGAGCTCCCGCCTAGCTCGGCCTCGGCGCTGACCTTTCCCTTTCTCTCTGTCTTGACTTGCAGGTCCTCGAACGCTACGACTCGCTACAAGAGACCACTCAAGTGCTGAGCGAGCTCGACGTGTCACTAGGGTTCGCGGAGCTGGCTACCGAGCTGGATCTCGTGAAGCCGACCGTCGATGAACGGTGAGCCTCTCCTTCTCGCTGTCCTCGCCTCAGCTTGAGCTGACTTGCTCCGTCTCTAGCACATCGCTCAACATTGTCGCTGGTCGACACCCTACCGTGCAACATGCTCTTCAACTCCAAGGTCGAGCCTTCACGCCGAACAACGCCCATTTCTCCCACCCCTCTTCCTTCGTGCACGTTCTCACCGGTCCTGTACGTTGCTCGCGGGCGCTCTCATCTCGGATCATATCATCTCCGGCTCATTTATGCACCTTTCTCACAGAACATGGCCGGCAAATCGACCTTTCTGCGCCAAACCGCCATCATCACCATCCTCGCTCAGGCTGGCAGCTTCGTTCCCGCCGATTCGGTCGAGATGGGTATCGTGGATCGCGTCTTCTCTCGAGTGGGAGCACGGGACGAGCTCGACCGAGATCGCAGCACCTTCATGATTGAGATGGACGAGGCGACGAGCATTCTCAAGACCGCGACCGAGAACAGTCTGGTGCGTTCAGCTCTCTCACTCCATGACTCGGTCGCTGACCTCTCTCTGTTTACTCACAGGTCCTCCTGGATGAACTCGGACGTGGTACCTCGCCCCTCGACGGTCTCGCCATCGCCTATGCTGCCCTCGAGCACCTCGTTCATGTCAATCGGTCACGCACGCTCTTCGCTACGCACTACCATCGACTGGGCGAGCTGCTGGGATACGATGAGAAGGATCCCAGAGGCAAGGGCGAGTGGGAGGGCGTCGAGTTCTGGTGCACCGACGTTGAGGAGGGAGAGGTGAGTCGCTTTCGGCTCTCGCTCGACGTTTCATTTGAGGCTGGGAGCGGCGGAACTGACATCTGTCTGATTCACATCCCGAAAGGACACTGTCACTTACCTCCACGACGTCCGGCGAGGCCTCAACGATGACAGCGCGGGTCTCATCATCGCCAGGCTTTCCGGCATGCCTGCGAGGGCGGTCGAAGTGGCTACCGAGCTGAGGAATCGGTATCGTTGAGAACCGAGAACGTGTGTATGTAGTTCTGCTTAGCCGGGGTAACCCTCGCGCGGTGCGATCTCTGTAGAGGTTGCCAGTGGAGCTTCTCCGCAAGCGAGCCAACTCCGAGCACCGAGCTGTTCTGCTGCAGCGAGCTACAGCCTTGTCTTAGTGCTAGAGAAGACTAAAGATGCACATCAACAGCTCTGTAGCACATCAAGCTCGCCTGCGACTCCTGCGACCCAAATTGTGGTCCGAGCTCGCGAACGGTTCCCCAGCGAGAGGAGCTCAGCGTCTCTCTCTCTCCTCCCACTCACTCGTCGCGTGTTGCTCTCGACCTCGTTCGCTGCTACGATGGACGACAGCTTGGACGGCGCTCTCGAGAAGCTCTCGCTGCAGCAGGTTAGCTCTGAAGGTGAGCAGTTGGCTCTCTGCTGCCCTCGAGAGATGAGCACGAGCTGACGCTAAACTCGCCTCCCAACAGCACCTTCGACTCAGCCTTTCGTCCCCGCCGAGATCATTCGCCACATCCTCACCTTCCTCAATCCGTCTGACTCCTTCGACTCCTTCGACTCCTTCGAACCCGTCCCAACGCTTCTCGCCTGCCAGCTCGTTTCGCGCTCTTTCGCCGCCGCATCACTCGACGCTGCCGTGTGGCGTCCCGTAATCGACGCACGTTGGAAGCACGGAAAGCTTGACAAGCCGAGCAAGCAGCTACCGCTCGAGGAGGACCAGAAGCTCATCGACGAGCTCTTCCCCATCGCCGAGTCGAACCTCGTCGCCGTTTACCGAGCGCGCTTCCTCCTCGACTCGCTCGTTCAGAAGCACCTCGACCTACTCGCATCCGAGATCAACAACCGCTTCGTCTCAATCGAGACCATTGTAGCCCTTGGCGACCTCGGCAGAGACAAGCTCAGCGGGCGAGTGGAAGACATGGGACAAGGTCGCTTCGGGCGTAATCGCTGGCGCCATGCCGCTCTCGGTGCCGTCGCTCGATACGAAGCTGCCAAGGTGTGGAAGTCCATCGCCGCGGGGGAGCTTGTCGGCGACGAGGCGTATGAGGCAGGCGTCGCTGCGTTCGCCGAGTTCTCGCAAGCAGACACTGACAGACTGGCCAAGGTGCGTTTCCTCTCCTCCCTCTGAATCGGAGTATGACTGATAATGCGTGCTCTATACAGTTCAAGGAGAGCATCTCCGCTCACTGCGCCGGCATGCCTCTAGAACGCTTGCGCGATGCTGCTGACACCGACTCGGAGTCGGCGCTCAACAAGCTCGTGTTGTGGATCCTCCGAGTCCTAGACGAAGGCGGGATATTCACCTCAAAGACGGATCAGGAAGAAGCGGAGCAGCTGGAGTTACTTCAAGTCGATGTAGTAAGCTCGGCTTTGTGAGTCCGGGCGCGAACTTTCGCTTATGGACGTCTTTCACAGCACGATCTCGGCGCAGCTCTTAGTCATGTTCAGATGTCTCGTTTACTTCGCCGGGTCCAAAACCCGCAAGGTCGTCTCGTTCGGTTCAGCCGTCTCGCCTACCTCGCCCTCTTCATCTTCATCGCTCGCAAGGTCCCTCCCCCTTTTCGGATCCGTACCCGATTCCTCCCGAGCAACGAGCTCCTTCTTTCCTGGGAGCACAACACCGAGGTGATGCTTTGGGTCGACGTCTTCCGCCGAGCAATTTACCTCGTCTCGGCGGAGGATGAGCATGTGCCTCGTTTTGCGGCTACCAAGGGCGTGCCAGCGACATTCAAGGTAGAACTATACTCCTCCGTTCCGTAAATCGCGCTGACTTCGACTCCGCTGCATCGACAGCTGGGCGAGTTCGCGGCCGAGGTTCGCCGAGCCGCTTTGGAGCCGCCCAATCTTCACCAACTTGTGCCACCCCAGGCTGCGCTGTATGCCTCAACCCTCCTTCACAACATCTTAACCTTCGGAGCTGGATACGACGACGACGTTCGAGAGCTCCTCGACTCCTACCGCCAGCCCGAACACGCTCTGGACGTCGCCATCCTCGAGGACCTCGTCATCCCCTCTTTGCCGTCGCCTCTCGTGGACGAAGCGCGAGGAGTTGCTGCTACCATTCGTGCCAAGGACAAGGCGGAGATCGTTCCTGTCAGACTTCCCGCTGGGTGCTCTCGTCGCTTCAAGCTCGGCGACGTCGTTCAGCTTCGCGCTTCGACCGAGATGGGGATCGTAGTCGGATGGAAACCAGCTCGCAAGGCATTCGCATACCTTGTGGTGAGTTCTTCATCACCTACAAACAAGCTCTCTTGGCTGACGCTCCTCTCAACAGGTCCGCCAAAGCAGCCACGCCGATTTCGACCCTCCCGCCAGGATTAAGCCAGCCGACTTGGAGGCCGCCCCAAACCCGATCATGTTTTCCTTCACTCAGATTATGGCTCCCTCCATCTTCCTCTCTCGCGTCTTCCAAGGGATCGACTGGGAGTCGGGCTACAGATACATTCCCTCTGCGGAGCTGGCGGCGAGGTATCCCCAAATTCCGGAGGAAGAAGAAGACGAGGATTGGACTGACGATAGCTCGTAAATAGCTTGATTCTGTGACTCGCACTTTTCTGCTGTTCAGACCTCGAGAGAGCTCGCTTCGACTGCCTCGGCGAAAGGCTCAAACCTCCTCGCTCTCCAACTACGGCGCTAGGCGGTAAGACACCGCGAAGCTGGGTTCACTTACTTCTACTACGTCATATGTCTGAACATTCGCGGCCTCGATGAGACATGCAGCTGAGGAGAACGACGAAACACTGAGCTTCGGCGACAGTGGGCTTCAGCAAGGAGGGTCTGTACTGGAGGCAAGAGCAAATAGTGGCAGGTTCATAGCAACCTCTTTGCCCTGATACTCTGCCTAAACTCGCTGCCACCACCTCCTCATGCAAGCCAAGTCTCGCCGCGACCGGCTCAAGCCTCTCTCCTTCCGCTCCTCGTCTCGCTCGTCTGGTCGTCCTCTTACCAATGCCCAAGCTCTCACCGTCTCTCAAAGCTCTCATTGCAGCACCTCACGCTCACGGCAACGCCATCCCCGCCCCACCGTTGGCCGTAACAAACGCGCTATTCGGAGAGCTCGAGGGTTCGGCAAGCAGCAAAGGGGTGGGAAGGGCTGCTTGGTTGACACTCTCGGTGAGTCGTTCTGAATATGAGCTTATGGAGCGATTGAGCTGATGCCGAGGGCGTTGGACGACCTACAGACGTCGGCGCTGGTGACGCTCAACTCGCCGGAAACGCTTGGGAGGTTGTATGAGTTTGCGAAGGGGGAGAAGAAGGAGGAGCAGGTACAGTGCGCTTTGGTGAGTACATGAGAGGCTCGTACTGCTGTAGAAAGAGTCGAGACTGACTAGTTGAGCCGTTACAGCTGATGCGCGAGGCCGGGCTCAAGTGCATCTCATTCTCGGGCATGTAGGTCGCTGTACACTATTCTCCGAGTAGTAAAAGAGCTACACGACGCTCTACCACCCTCCCGCGCTCTTTCCGGCGACTCTCAGCGCTCCCTCGGCGTTCGCTGACTCGCCCTCTCCCTTTCAGTCCCCGCTCCATCAACTCTCTGAACGCCCTCCAATCCACCTTCCCCTCCCACGTCGTCTCCTCCCTCCCCACCACTCCCACTCGCCATCTCACTCCCACCAGCATCACCTCGGTCACCCAAACCCTCGCCCCCTCCCTCTGGACCTCCATCTACTCCACCATCTCCCCCAAGCTGCTCTCCAAGCTCTCCCTCTCGCACCCCGACCTCCCAGTCCACATCCTCGAAGCCCACTACGGAGCGCTCCTGTCGAATCCATCAGATGGGCCTCCAAACCCTATAGGCCGAGTGCTCACTTCCATCGTCGCCGTCTCTTGCCTTCGTGCACAAGGGGGCGTTGGACCGCAGGTCATGTCCCATGTCCTGGGGTTGATGAGGGGGATGGAGGGGAAGAAGGAGGAGGGGAAGAAGGAGGAGGGGAAGAAGGAGGAGGGGAAGAAGGAGGAGGGGGAGGCGGTGGAGGTGGAGGGTGAGGAGTGGTTGGCGAGTGAGGAGGGCGCTGAATGGGTGTTGAGCATGGTGGATCGGGTGGTGGAGGGGTTGGCAAGAGGAGAACGGTCGTTCGGAGCTGTGAAAGCCAAGCTGTAATCTCGTCACGTCTCATGAGCGGATCTTCAGAGCGAGAAGCTCGCTTGACGATCGCCGAGCGAGAGAGAGATGCGAGAAAGCCAAATGCGGGGAGATGTAGTGCACAAGTGCTAATCCAACGAGAAGGGAGGGATTACTGAACTAGACTCCAAGAGGCTAAATGGCGTGCGGTTGAGCGCGAGGCGCGGACTGAAGAACGAAACCGAGAGAAAATGCTGCACAACGAGAAAGCGAACCCCGAACTCCTCCCCCTCTTCCCCTTCCTACCTACGACCTAACATCCCCCATCCTCTCCCCAACCTTGACCCTCTGTCCCTGCTCAATGTTGAACTCGAAGCTCTCCGGCGCCTCAAAGACGAGGACAATCGTACTTCCAAGCCAGAAGCCACCGACCTCGTCTCCGGCGCGGAGGGGTTGACCACCGAGGAGCTGGGAGGCTTTGGCGTAAGTCGCTTCCGAGTAGGTGCCGGGCGTGATGGGACGGAGGGGGGAGTTTGTGCGGAGGGACTGTTCGAAGGATTGCCGAGAGGGAGGGTTCAGCCGAGCTCGGGCAAGAGTGGAAGAGAAGAGGGGAGGGGGAAGAACGAGAGGACGCACGGAATCAAAGTTGACACGGATCGAACCGACGTTGGTAGCTCCCACGGGGACCATGGAGAAGAAGCCGTGGCGCCAACGACCGAGGAGGGCGACGCGCTCGTTGAGGACGAAAAGGTCTTGCAGCTTGGAGGCCATCCAGGGGGAGACGGAGAAGAGCTCGCCTGTTGGGAACGGCGGACGGTCAGCGACGACGGCAGAAGAGAGAAGGGAGAAGAGAGAGGAGATGACGGACCAGCGAAATGCCTCCTCTTCTCAACAACCCAGTTGGTAGGCGAGTGGTAGCGATGATAATCTCCAGGAGCGAGGTAAATGACGGTAAAGAAGAGCTTGTTGCCCTCCTTGGGTCCCGCCCACGGCGCCTTTTGATCCTTGGTCGACTGGCTCGAAACCTCGGCGGCGACCTTCGCATCCGAAGTCAAGCTCCTCTTCAAACCCGTCCTCTTCTCCTGCTCTTGCTCCTCCTCCTTGCTCAACGAAGCGTCCTTCTCGGCCGTCACTCCTCTTCCTCCCTTTGAGCCCAAGAGCTCGCCAAGCGAGTAAGGGATGCCATTGACGTTGGCGAACTCTTCCTCGTTGACCGAGATGGGGTCGGCGTTGTGAGGGTGAGGGGTGTGGACGTGAGGAGGCTGACGATGACCTTCTTCGACTTGACCCGTGCCGTGCAGGAGGGCTTCGAGCGAGTAGGTCGACCCCTTGACTTGCTCGACTCGGCCACCTTCGACCGTGCCGAAATTGACGACCTTGCCATCGGCGGGAGAGACCTGCATCGAATCCAAACGTTTAGTTACGTCCTCATCTACAGCCTGACGAGAGCCCAACACTCACCAGCTGAGCACCATCAATCGGCCTCGCCCCAGCCTTCAACCTCCTCATGAAGAACTCGCTCATACTCCTATACTCCCTCAAATCCTGCGGGTCGCACTCATCGAGGTTGACGCCAAAGACCCAAGAGTAAAGTTTGTAACCGGGGACACGAAGCCAGACGGGCAGTTCGTACGAATTGAGCATGCCATAGACGCGAGAGATGGAGCGGAGGGGGAGGGCGCCGATTACGTGAACCTGTTGGAAGTTCGAGGGAGGTCAGCGATGGTTTGGTACAGAAGAAGTAAGGAAGGGAAGAGCTCACCTGCCAAGGACCTTGCACCTTGATTTGATTCTCGGGGACGGGACGGCCATCGCTCGAGGTTCCCTGCTGTTGCTTGTAGAAGGAGAGGGCGACGAGGACGGCAGCGCCGAGGGAAAGAGGGATGGGAGACCATTTGACGGGAGTAGATGACCAGCGCTTGCGGAGGCGGGCTGCCCGGGGCGAAAGTCAGCTCTCGAGAGCGCGACTGGAGGAGCCTGGGACGTGGCTCTCTCGAGCGGGCTGGACGCTACAGGTCGATGTAGGACTCACAAGTGAAGGATCCCTTCTGCTCAGCAGCAGTAGCAGTAGCATCGCTCTTGATTCCCTCCTCTTTAATTTGCTCTTGCTGCCTCCCCCTCCTCGCGGTAGCAGAGAACAACCTCTGCGTCCTCCCCCTCACCAACCCGGGCGCTCTCAAGACCGCCCCGGGAGCTCTGAGCAACAATCTCGGACCACGAAGGAGGAGTTGAGGGCCTGAGAGGACCACTTGGGAAGGAGAGGGCCACGCGCGCCTGAACGAGGAGGAGGAGGAGGAGGAGGGAGTGGGAGCGGCAGTGTTGCTCGAAGTGTGAGCTTGGCGGACGTTGAGAGGCGCTCGTCGGGAACGGAGCGAGAAGCCAAAGCGGGCCATCTTGCACAGAGATGGGACGCGCTGGCTGAGACGAGACGAGGCGAGACGGAAGACGAGGTGAAGGGCGGGAGAGAGACAAGAGTTGGGCGGGCGCGTTGGTCGCGCGACTGAGAGGGACCTGGCAAGAAATCGAGACGCGAGCGGCTCATGTTGTGCAACAGACGAAAGATCACAAGTTGCTGTAACAAACTGGGTGCAGCCCGCTGCTGATCTTGACCGACCGAGAAAAGGGCCGCAGGAAAGGCTTCG
>MWVB01000006.1:548610-589117 GCA_003054985.1 Leucosporidium scottii | reverse complement strand
TGCTGATCTTGACCGACCGAGAGGGGGGGGGGGGAAGGCTTCGGCGCTCGTTCGGCCTCATCTCGAAGCTTCGCCATTGCTGCACGCGGTTCGCAAGCGCTGATCAGCTCTCGAGAGTAAGACAGCCGATACAATGGTAGCTGTAAAGCTGGTAACTCTATGTAATAGGCAGCAGCAGCGCGAGGCTCGTTCAACCATCGCCGAACTCGCTCTCCCTCATGGCTCCTCTCACACTGTCGCTCGAGCAACGGGTCAGCGCAGCTCCACCGTCAGAGAACTGCGACAAAGAAAGCAATCACTCACGCCTCCTTGCGGCCGGATCCCCCCTCTTGTCCCAAACCACCTGCACCCCGTTCTTCCTCCCCCGATAGCTAACCACCCTCTTCTCCTCCTCACTCCAAGTCTTGAACGCCGTCTCAACCTTGATCACAAATACCGACTTCTCCAACCTCCCTCCTCCTCCTCCTCCTCCTGCGCCCACACCTGCATGATCGAGGAAAGCCCCGACCGAAGCGACGGGGATGGAGAGGTCAAGGTCTCGTAGGTCGATAGTCAATGAACAAAGGAAAGGGAAATCCTCCGCGCGCAAAGTATCAAACAGCGTCCTCTGCGTAAACCCCAACGGCCCAATTTTGACCTCCCTCACCTTTTTCAACCGCGGGATCAGGTCATCCAAATACTTGGACTCCCCCTCGCCTACTAGATCCTGCCTCACGTCCGTGCATTCGAATTCGACGAGTTGGGGGGCGAGGGGGAGGAGAGCGGCGAGGAGGAGGGAACGGTCGAGGGAGGAGTAGATGCGTGGGAGGTGGAGGGCGGTGAGGGTGTGGGAGGAGGAGTGGAGGAGGGAAGTGAGGAGGTTGAAGGGGATGGGGGAGAAACGCGGGAGGGAGTTGATTGAGAGGGCGAGGGTTTGGAGGGAGGGGAGGGTGGTGGGAGTGGGGGAGGGGGCAGGTTTGGAGGTCTGAGAGGAAGGCCGAACTTGAAGGGGTCGGTGTTCGAAGATGTGGACGTCGGCCATGTGTAGGTGTTTGAGGTTGGTCCAGTTGTGGAGCATGCTGTTGAGGAGAGTTGTCAGTACACGTACTGCACCCCAAAAGCAACGCCGAGGACTCACCCGAGCATATCCTCCTCTGAGAGGTTGAGCCGACCCGGCTCGAGCGTTCGAAAGCGGCACGACCGTAGATTAGTCGCACCTTTGAGAGCCTCCACGATCCTAGCGTCCACCGGCGACCCCGACAGTCCTGGCACTTGTAGTTCTCGCGCTGCACCAGGCTCCACGAGGCCCAAGTCGAGCGAAACGAGCGTGCTGGCGCCGAGATGGACGAGAGCCGCAGTCTTGATGGCTGAAGCCTCTGCTGCTTGCTTCATCAGCGTCTCCCGGTCGGCACCGTAGCCATGAAAGGCGCGACTGCTCCAGTTTGCCTGAAGAGCGAGCGACCGCACGCTCGTTGCTTCTCGTCGTTGAAGCTCGGCAAGTAGTCGTGATGTAGTCTCGTCGTCTGCAGCTTCGAAAGTGGCTTCCACGTTGGAGGCGCTCCTCCAGAGCTTGCAGACGGTGCTGAGCGAGATGCGAGCTCGCTGCTGCTCTGACGAAGGGAAGAGGGCGATGCAGTCGAGTAGGATTTGGGTGAGGATCTCGAGTGGGAGATGAGCGATTGTAGCTGATTCGGCCGGTGCTGATTCGTGGGTCGCCATTGATTAGAGCGAGTTGAAGTTGAAGGCAGAAGCGAGAGCCAGCCGGGCGAGCTCGAGCTTTGACTGCACACCTCCTCTTCCGCTGAGAGGTAATTCGCTACCCTTGAGCAACTTCAAAGGACCTAGAAAGTACGATACTGCTCTGTGAATCTCTATGAAAGCCTACAGAACATGCTTCCGAGTACCCCACCTGACCAACCTCCCCACCTGCACCAGCCCCGCCGCTCTTCATCTCTTCACTTCCTACCACGTCGCCCGTCTCTCGCTCTCGCACTCGCCATGGGTGAGCAGCAAGTTACGCTTTCGATACAGAAAAGCGTACTCATGCTCTCCCATCTCCTACACCAGAGACTCCCCCTTCTCCCTCCTACGCTCTCGCTCTCGCTCCCATCTCATCGCCCGTCACCGACTTGGCAGACAAGCTCAAAGAGCACAGTCTCATCCCCACCACGTTTACCAAACCCTACATCCATTTGTTCCACAACATCCCAGGACCAGACTTTAACAGTTTGACCCAGGTGACTACCAACCTTACCGCCGGTCTCGCTGCCTGGCGCGAAGCAGAGGTGGAGCGCAACGGTTCGTTCGTTTCACGCTCTCTGCTGTACAACAACCCTGCTCACGCTGTTTCGCACCACACAGGACCCAACTACACCGTCCCCACGACCCTCGAGATCGACATCACCGGCATCGGCGCCACAGACGAAGGGATCCTCTTCGTCGACCTCGAGGAGCTCTCCGCGCTCGCCTCGCTCTACAAGCTTCTCGAAGAGCATACCATCGGCAACGGTGCCGGCCGCGATTCCGCCGTCCCCTACTTTGCTCACCCTCCTCCCGAGGATTACCCTCGCTTCGATTTGATCCGAACGACGAGAGCCAAGGCTGCTGAGCTGGTCGAGGAGCTGTACCGTAATAAGACGGTCTATGAGCTGCAGGGTGGAGGAAGTTTGGTGGCGGGCAAGGATAGCGTTAGTGTGCAGGAGGTGGTGGTGCTCCAGGGAACGCCGACCAAGTGGGAGGAGGTAGCCCGAGTTGCTCTCGTCGGTTGATGGGCTGGCCTTTGCCTCTGAACAGGTGAGCCGACCGTCTTCTCTCCCTTCGAGCTCAAGCATGCGTTCTTTGATGAGCGCGCGCTGAGCTTCGACGCCCCCCTGCATTCATTGCAGAATCGTCGATGGGACTTGGAGCTCGGCGCGGAAAGGGAGGAGGCATCGCCTTCGTCTTGGAACCGTCGTCTTCTCGTAGCTTTCCGGAATCTTCCGTGTTTAAGAAATAACAAAACGAAGTGTATAGCCGTGGACCGCTCACCTGAACGCGGGAGATTTCACAAGGCGAGCTAAGAGACGAGCGCGCCATCGCCGAGCAAAGAGGTCGCTCGGTGCTCGACCTGTGAAGCTCTACGAAGAGAACGCTACAGGTTCTTCTCTATTCTGGTCCTCCTTTCAGCGAGCACCGTCCTGCGCCCTTACATGGGCGAGGGCCTTGACCGCTTCCCAAGAGAGGAGCTCGCCGTCTCGCCAAATTACAACTCCTCGGATCCTCTCTTCTGCTCCCGCCCCACCCGGCCAGGACACGTCGTTCATCAAAATGGGTCAGTAGAGCCCTACAGAAGCTAGTAGAGCACCACTGACCTCCTCTCACATTCTACAGCTGCTCACACCTACGCCCTCGCCTTCACCGTCGTTGATTCGCCCGTCACCGCTCTCGCGACCAAAGCTACCGCTTCCGGAGCGACTCCCTGCAAGCCTCTCATCCACCTCTTCCCCGACATCTCCACCTCGGCTTCCCTCGCCGAGCTCACCAGCGCCATCGAGAGCGCCGTCGTCGACTGGCGCCAAAAGGAGTCGACCATCGAACCTATCGCTGTCGGCAATTCCAACTTCTTCATGACCAGTGAACACGGTATTATTTCTACCTCCAGAGTGTCGGCTCGTCCTCCCGTACTCGCAATTCGCAACTTTGGCCTCACCGAGCAGGGCATCTTCTCCCTCACCCTCCAAGACGACAAGAGTCTCAACACGCTCGTCAAGCTTCTGAAAGAGGGTATCGAAGCTTTCGCTCCCTTCTTCTTCAAGTAGGAGGAGCTTTTCCCCGTCCTCCACCTCGTTCATGCTCCCTCGACCGAGGCTGCCGTCGCCGAGAAGCTCAGTAAGGAGTGCTTTAAGCTGTTCATGCTCGAGGTGAGGGAAGATGGAGTGCTTGAGAGTGTTGCGGGAGAGGAGGAGGTCAAGTTGGAGGCGATCGTTTTGCTCGAGAAGGAAGGGGAGCAGGAGGAAGGAGGATGGACCGAGGCGGCGAGGGTTGAGCTTGCTCAAGAGGAGTGAGAGGGACGCGAATGAGGATGGCTTCAGGACTGTGGGCGAAGGAGATGACTTAGGTGCGTACTCGATTCTCACATTCGCCCTTTCAAACCGGCGATGAGGGCTGACCTTGGCCTCCGGCAGCCCCAGCAGCATTCGCCGAGACGTTACAAGCGAGGGCGCAGACATGGCTTTGCTCGCTCTTCTTTTCTCGAAATGGATCTCATTTTCAATGTAGCACTGATCCCTCCTCGTGAGCAAGCCAAGTCGGGCTAGCGACCGAAAACGAACAGCGCCGAGCACCCCGGCTTCGCGCTCCCTCGCTCTCGCTCGAACGTCGATAACACGATAACATACCCATTGAAAACATCTACACCATAAAAAAACCCGCATAAGGCAAATGCCTCCCCGTCGAATCCGCCTTCTCCTTCGTCGCCCGACTCTTCGCAGCCCTTGCCTTCGCCTCCCTCTGCTCGGCCTCGTCCCTCGCTATCCGCGCTTCCTTCTCCGCTTTCCGACGGGTTGAGGGATTGGAGATGGTGCTCTTCCCACCACCTTCGGAGGACCAGTGGGAGGCTTGGGAGAAGGAGTTTCGGCGGGAAGGGGAGCGGGGGACTGTGTGGAGAGAACGGGGGAGAGTCAGTGAGGCGACCGAGGTGGAGAAGGGGGGAGCGAGAGAACATGACTCACGAGGTCGACTTCCGAGGTCGAGAGAGAGCGATGTTGAGCGTTTGATGCCTCCCGAGCTGAGCGACGAAGTCTCGGCGGAGAAGATGGAGGGCGGGTCGGGTCGTTTTGGTCGGATGGAGGGGTGACGGTCGTCCTCGTAGAGATACAAGAGACTTGATGGGTAGCTACCGCCATCTCCGGGATGGGAGAGGCGTTCGTTGCCCGAGCGAAGGTCGACGACCGAGCTCTGCGCCGAGGCGGTCGAAGAAGGTGAATCGAGTTCCGCTTCGAGGAGGATGGGAGTTGCGCCGAGGACTGGAGGAAGTTGGACGACAACAAAGTGCTGTACCCGTCCGTTGCAGGCCGTGAAGGACCGCATATCCTCCTTGGCGAGCTCGAGCCATCCTCCAACGTCGACGATGCCGAGGAGAGGCGCTTCTCCTGCAACAACTGTTGCCTGTTGCTTGCCCGCCCCCTTCGACTTTGACCTGAACAGCCTTGAGAGTCCTCCTTCTCCTTTCCCGCTCACAAAAGGGGTGAGCCGCCTTCCAGCGTACGCCTCGAGCCCACCGGCGTTGATCAGGCGAGCGAGGTTGTCGGCGTGTCGTCGAGGAAGATGGAGAGTGAGGTGCCACGAGAGGAATATGGTGGGAGGAAGGACGGCACGCCAGTGCAAGAGTCGACCAAAGTCGGCGGGAAGGAGCGTGAGGTGCTGCTGGTTGAAAGTGGTGCTCGGCCAGGTTTGGAGAGACTGGCGTTGGGCGAAGGTAAGGGCTGTTGCGAGGTCGGGAGTGAGGAGAAGAGGGCTCCCGTAGATATGTTGTGGCTCGATGGGGTGTGGAAGAGGCAAAGCGATCCTGTGGAGGAGGGGAGAGGGTCGGCTCGAGCTCGTCTTCGATTTCGAATGAGCTGAACTCACTTCTCGGTGCCCTTTCCCCAGCCCTTCCGCTTCAGAGTAATCTCCATACGATACGAGACCATCATCGAGGTCCCTTCCGCCGCACTACTCAAGCCTGCTTCCCCGAGCAGCACCCTCCCGCTCGGCGGCAAGGGGCAGCTCTCCGAACGGCACGAGCAAGTGGCATAGCTTGGCAGCTGCAGGTCGATCCGGCTCGACATTAGTGCGCTAGGAAGCTCCGCGTCTTGACTGATGTCGAGGACGGTGTGGAAGGAGGGAAGGAGGTCGGCGCCACTGAGAGTTGAGAGGCCGAGAAGGCGAACTCGAACGAGGGAGAAGGTCGAGGCGAGACTGGCGGCTCCGATGGGGAGGAGCGAGAGACTGAGAGACCCTCCTGGGTGGTAGACGAATCCGAGAGGCGGCTCGACGACGATGGTGAGCGATTTGGTCGAGTGTTTGACGGCGGCGATCGTTTCTGTGGCAGCTTTTGGCGCCGAGGGTGGGCTCAGAACGTAGTCGATGGAGGACGGTTGCGGAAGACGGGTGGGGGGAGCATGAACCGTTTGGCGGAGAGCTGGTTGGGCCGAAGATGGAGGACTGGTGGAGAGCGAGCTCGGCGCAGGAAGGGACGGAGGAGACGAGCGGTGAATCTCCGTCATTTCCCTCGACGGCGGCGGTCCCTCGGTGGTGGGCACCAGCGATTGGAACGACGGACTTCTCTGCCGACTTGATGCGCTGTAGGAGTCCGCACGAAGCCGCGGGGGCGTCGGCGGCGGCGGCGAAGGACGAGAGAAGGCGGAGCCCACCGAGCTCGCCGTGCTCCCGCGTCGCGCAGCGGAGGGGAGGGAGAGACGAGGTCCGAGAGGACTGTCCAGGCTGAAGCTTGGCGGAGGTGATGCGGGAGCTCCGAAGCCGACGAGACCCGAGGGCTGAGAGGGTGAAGTAGCTGCGTGGGGGAGAGCGAGATTAGCAGTGGACTCCCTGAGACGATAGCAATCTGCCTCACAAGATTGAAAGACCGAAAGACGCTTCCTTTCGGCAATCGTCGCCGGCTCGCCGACGTCCTGTTTGGCACACAAAGAGATGAGCGGCGCCGAACTGACCAGCGCGAGGTCAAGCTCACCTCCATGATGCCACCGAGGGCTCGGATCTGCAGCGCCAAGCATTCTTGGCCCGATGATCCTCCCACCGTAGCTATCTCGTACACTTGCGCCGCCGCGTAGCTGCCTGAGTCGAGTCCGTCGTGAAGGGCGTGCAGAACGAGAGACCGAAGGTGAGGAAGGTTCGCCTCACCGCTGGCGAGCACGAGGAGCGATCGGAGGATGGAGAGTGATTGTTGGATTGGGCTGCAGAGGGAGAGGGTGTGGAAGTATTGGAGTAGGGCGAGCGTCGAGGGCGAGTCGAGGGGAAGATGTACGGCGCTGGGCGTAACGAGCAATCGACCGCCCTTCATCGAAGACTTGCGCGCAAAGAGTGCTGTATCGGGGTCGAGGACGTCCGTCGATCCGTCCACGTCGCTGTCGTCCGACAAGACGAGCGAGTCGAGCTGCTCGGCGAGCCAAGTCCATCGATGAAGGAGGAGACGACGAGAGCATTTGAGAAGCTCTCGATCGGCGGTAAAGAGGGAAAAAGTTGTTGTGCGCGACTTTTCGTTGAGTTGACGTAGGCCGAGGTGCTGATCGGCGGTAGAGAGGAGCTGGAGCGGCGGTTGGCGAACGCCGAAAGCCTCGAGGTCGACCGAAGCGATGTGGAAGAAGGATTGCTGCGAGTGTGGAGTGTCAGTATTCAAGTAATAGAGCGCGAGAGCTATAAACTGGCCCTACCTGACGGCTCGCGTAGTCCTTGGTCATGTCCCGACCCTCCTTGCCGAGCACGAGCAGCTTGCCGTCCCGAACGAGAGCCTTCCCCCAGCTTCCCATCTTCAAGACTCGCCCCAAATCCAGCTCTCTCCACTCCAAGACACCTTCCGTCTCCCCCAGCAACGACGATAGCCCCTTGCCGAGGTCGAGAGCCCAAATCGCGAGAGAAGCAACGCCGGCCGAGTCGACCTGTACGCCGCTCACAACCAGGAATCGCCCAACGATGAAGCTGGCCGGAAAGCGAAGTCCTGCTGGGAGTCTAGAGGGCGAAACGAGGTGCGAGACTGAGTGGAGGTAGGTGGGCTCGGTCGAGGTGGAGTTGAGGCGGTCGAGATCTCGGCGGATCCTGTCATACGAGGGTGATCAGCTCAGGCTTTGATACGAAAATGACGAGAAAGCTTACCTGTTCGACTTGAGGTCTGAGTTCGAGTACAGCAAGAACGCCGGCGCATCTCGCTCGCCAGCCTCAGCTCGGCGCGAGCAGCTGGGGCTCACCAAGCCTCCCTCCTTCTTCGGCGGCACGTAGCTCATCACCTCCCCTACAGCTGCCGTCCTGTATGCTCCACAGGTCCTCCCAATGTCCACCACCCTCTCCTGCCATGTCCATGTCTTCAAATCGAGCACAGCCAGATCCCTCAAATGCTCGGTCCTCGCTCTCCCCCTCGCCGACTGCCCGCCGAAGATGTAGAGCGAATTGGAGGAGATGAGAGCGATGTGAGCACAGCGAGGCTCTGGGGCCTCGATTCCGGGCGATGGTGCGAGAAGTGGTGTCTGCCATCGCTTGGAGGTGGTGTCGAAGACCAGTGCATCGCCGAGCTCCTCCAGGCGGTCGTCTCTGTCGCCAAAGGGTCCCTCGCCGCCGAAAATGATGAGCTTGGATCCGTACGCCGTTGCCGAATGAAGATACCGAGGAGTTGGGAGCGAGGGCGAGGAGCGGGAAGCGTCAATCTTAATCCAGACGCGAGAGTCGAGCGAGAGGGCGTAGAGGTCGGCGGTAGGCGTCGGAGAACTGACTGGACGACCTCCAAAGAGGTAGATACTCGCTCCGAGGACCGTCAGAGAGCTCCCGACCTGCACCACAGAACGCACATTAGTTCGAAACGCGCGAGAAGGTCGCTTCGGGAGCCGGGGAGAACTCACCATAGGAGGAGGTATATCGCCTGTAGTCTTGTGTAGGCTTGTGACCAAGTCCGAGAGTGCGGGTGCTCCCGCCATCGCTGAAAGGCTGTCGTCTTTGAAGGGTAGCTGCACGGACGGGGCGCCAGCGGAGAGAGCGCGGAGGGTGGAGAGGAGCGGGGTTGAGCTACGATTCCTGTTGTTGTACAGCAGAACAGCGTTAGACTGAAGGCACCGGCGAGCTTTCAAGGCAGCGACGGGCGAGCGAGTTGGGTGGCAGAAGGCAAGCTGTCCTTTCGCACTCCGAGGGGGGGCTGAGGCCGCCGAAAAGTCACGCGACGATTATTACATAAGAAGCAGCGCAGGCTGCAATGTGTCCCACGAAATCATTGGTTTCACGAGAATAGGAAGCTTGGAAGGCTTCGCTTTTGTTGGTCGAAGTCGCTTCTCGGCACTCGGCGAAAGTGCTGGCGCGCTCGAAGCCCGCTGAGGTTCAATCAAATCTATGTATTGTACAGAAAAACTACTGTATGTGCGCGGACAGTAAGCGCAGGAAGTCGCTCCAGCTCAAGCGCAGCGCTCTCGACACCCTCAGTACCGAGCTCAATCTCAGTCGGGACTCGGGTCCAACCATCTCAACTCCAGCCTGCTTGCACCGCGTCTCAATCGACTCTCCCTTCTTCGTTGACCCCTTGACCTCCCCAAACTCGCACGAGAGCCGACATCCGCTCAGGGTCGTTGCGAAATGGCTCGAGAAGGGTCTCGGCGATGAGAAGGCCTGAGTACCGACGAGACGAGGCATGGCTCTCTTCAGGTCCATCTCGGCGAGCGAGACGTGGGATAAAGAAGCGAGAAGTGACGAGACTTTTGCGTAGTATCAGCTAGGTCGCTGCATGGCTTCTTCGGCGCCTCGGCGCTGCTCTCCGCCGAGCTTCTCCCTCTCATACTCTGCCTCTCCGACCCCCCTCTGCCTCAAAAGACAACAGTACCCACCTCATATTCACAGAAAGCTTCCACCGCCAAACCTGCCACCCAAGTCCTTAGCACTCCTCACCGCATCGGCCCTCTTCGCATCGTCCATCAGCCGTCCACCGACGCTCATATCGCGGTCGCGGTCCCAGATCCCGGGCACCTCCTTCTCGCCATCCTTCTTGTTTTTGCCTTTGGCGCCGAATTTGGCGTGTTGATCGAGGAGGGAGGCGGAGCGGGAGGCGGCCTGCGAGCGAGAGGAGAAAGGGAGATCAGCGAAAGGCGAGAGGGAGCGCAGAAGCGCGAAATAGAGGCGAGCAGACATGAAGAACGCACATTATGTCTCTCGACCTCCTCCTTCAACTGCATGTCCCTCATCCTTTTCCTCCTCTGATCATCAGACTCCTCCTCGACATGCCCTCCTCCGCCCGCCGAGACCTCGGCCTTCCTTTTGCGACCCATCATCTCATCCTCAAGCCTCTGCTGGCGTTCTTGCGGCGTCTCGGTCCAGAGATTGGGGCCGCTGGAGGCGCCCTTCTTCGAGGCGGCCGTCGAGAGTTGCGCCGAGTTTTGAAAGGTTCGGGATTTGAGTTTCGTAGGGTCCATGGCTGTACAGTAGAGAGAGGTCAGGAAAAAGGCTACGTTTGACATGCCGTTTCGGGAACTTACAGCTCATCAGATCCATCTCCTTGGGCGGTACGAGCATCCACTCCTCGCGGACCATCTTGCCCTTCCCCTCCTGCGCCTTCCTCTCCTTCTCCTTCTCCCTCTCCTCCCTTTCCCTAAACAACCGCACGCCCTCACTCTCCTCCTCCACCCTCGCTCCAGCAGGCAGAGGCATCGGTCCAAAATCGTCGTCGTCGTCCGAGTAGTAGTTCGAGAGCGGCGTTTCGCGCTTCGGTGCTGGTGCAGGAGAGGGGCGAGCGGCAGAGGCGAGACCTGGAGGAAGTGTAGGACCGAGTACGGTCGGTTTCGGTGCAGAAGGACCAGCTTTTCGAGCGGCGAGCAAGTCGGGAGGGAGGTCAGGGACGTAGTCATCGTCCGAGTCGTCGTCTGCTACAGGGGCGGGCGCCGAGGGTCCTGCAGCGAAGCCTGGCGGCAGCTGAGGGCCGGTGGAAGCTGCTGTAGGTGGCAATTGAGGCCCAGCGGGAGCGCTTGTTGTGCTGCTGCTGCTGGCGCTGGGAGGAAGCTGAGGGCCTGCTGTAGCTTGTTGGAGGTGAGGTGGTAGCTCTGGTCCAATCCCCATCGTGTGCTGTAGCGAGTGTCAGAATATTATGGCAGGAGATCAACCCTGAACCTTCTCGCCTTCTTCCTCGTTGCCAGCGACCAAGTCGTCGATTCGCTCCCTTTCTTTCTTTTCTGCACCTTCTCCGACCGAGCGACCGAGCGACCGATGGACCCGTTTCTCGACCCAGCGCTGGCTGACGGAGCGGGAGCAGACTCGCACCATGCTCACCATCAGCCTGGGACTTCCTCCCGCGCAAATCACGACGAGCAGCAAGCTCAGCAGCTCGCAGTGGCCCAGCTCGCCGCGCTGGAGCAGAGCGTAGCGGAGCATACAGCAGCAGCAGTCTCGGGAGCGTACACTCTACCACCACCGCATCAGCCTACTGAAGAGGCGCTTGACTCGGATGGCTTGCTGCTCGATCAGCCCCCGGCGCGTAAGGTGCGCGTCTCTCTCGAGGGTGAGAGCCGAGGCGCCAGAGGGCAGAGCTGACGGACTCGCCTTGCAGAGAAAGAAGAACGCTGGTGTTGGAGACGAGTCCGAGTCGACCGAGTCACCGGTAAATCGAGGTGCAGGCTCCAAGGTGAGTCCGAAGCTCTCGTTCGCGGCGGCTCGGCTTTCCTGACCCTACACATCTACAGGATCTCGATCCCACCTCAAAAGAAGTCAAGGTCCCCAAGAAGCGCGGACGACCTAAAGGAAGCAAGGTGTGCTTGACTTCCTTCCTGCAAAGCTGCGCCGAAGCTCATCTCTCGACTCTCAACTTGTCCTTCCCCTTCCTCTCTCAAAGGACAGGCCCCGAGATCCCGATGGCGAGCCAAGACCGAAGCGAGGGCGTCCACCTGGCACCAAGGTTCGTCTGCCGCTTCGCCCTCCCCTGCTCGACTTCGGCGCTGACTCCTGCCTTCCCTCTCGTTCCCTTTCCCATCGCAGAACAAGCCCCGCGACCCTTTCGCCCCCGAGGACCCAACCAAGAAGTCTGTCGGCCGACCACGCAAGTACCCACCCGGCACCACACGACGGGACAAGAAGCGCATGCGCGAGTTGGAGGAGGAGGCGCAGGCTTTGGCTGCTTTGGCGGCTGGATTGGGAGGAGGGCCGATGCCTTCCTTGGGTTTGAATCAGGGTGGGGAGATGCACGCGAGTACGAGCGGGAACGGAAGCTCGGGAGGGAGTGAGGGTCGAGAGCAGGAGGAGCAGGCGCAGGAGCAGCCGCATGAGGAGCAAGAGTACGGGATTCCGGTGGACGATGCGTACATCGACTCGGCGCACGACATGCACCTCGAGCTACTCGCGGGCATGGGACTATCCTCAACTTCCTCGGCGCCGTTCATATCCAATTACGACGGCCCTCAGCATTCGTCGCCTTTGATTCTGCCTCGTGAGTTCTACTTCATTGGTCTTTGATCATCGGGCGAGGAGTACTGACTTTTCTGCTCTCGACCCGCAGCCGAGATCTACAACTTTGACCGTGGCGAGCACCACGAGCACGACATTCCGACGGGCTTCTGAGCCGAGTGAGTCGCCTTCACCCTTTCCCTGCGTCCTCACCAAGAGGCGAGAACTAACGATCACGTCTTACAGGTAATCCCTTTTTACCTCTGTCTGCCTACACAATACCGGGATCGAAGTGAGCTTGGTCTTTCTCACCGACCGAGCTCGGCGCCGACAGTGTCACTCATCTCTCAACTTGGGCAGGACCTCTCAGGACTCGTCCTGCATCTTTCTTCAGTAGTATACGTCTCTGTGCTCGCTCTTTGCTTGTGTAATACCTCTGCTTCGCCTTGTCTTCGTCCGGCCGCAGAGAGAGGGGATCGCGAGCGCCGAGCTGCTGCCGTCTGTCTGCTGCCTTGCGAGGATATGCCGAGGCCGCTGAGCTATGTACGAGCTTTCAAACTCGCTTGTACTGCTCTGAGCGCCCCTGAAGCAAAATATAGCCCCTCCCCTCCAGCTAACCTCTCGCGCGTCGGGCGCCCTTGCATCTTGACTCCTCGCTTGACCTCGAGCCAGGCGATGCCCTTCACGCCGCCCTAAATCGCTCACATACATGGTCAAAGCTACTAAAGGTGTGCTCTGCCTCACTCTCACCTCTCCCTGCAGCCTACTGATCGCGCTTCTGCTCCTCAGGCGTCCTCGTCACCTGGTCCGCGCTCTGCCTCTCCCCTACCCTCCTGCAAGCTCCCAGCTAACCCTCTGCACCTTGCAGCGACCCCGCCGTCAAGCAAATTCTCCTCCAACTAGACGAGAACTCTCCCAACGGCCTGCGGTTCATCATCCAAGACTTGGACGATACGCACCTCCTTGTCAGTGCTGATGCGATGGAGAGGGTGAGGGAGGACTTGGAGCTCGAGTTGGAGAAGAATAGCTACGTTAACATTGAGGCGTAGGGAGCCGGGAGGCAGGGGCGCGGATGAGGAGGGGGGTTGGAGAGGCGTAGGAGGGTGTTGTAGTGTATGAGGGTGGGCTGAGGCGCGACGCAGGAATACAGTTGTATCTGTACATACTCTCTCGGGGCAGCATGAAGCTCTCTTCGCTCTTCAACAGCTGCTCTCGGCGTTCCCCTTCCCCTTGCTCCCGCGACCGAGCTCCTTGAACCCATGCCGACCGAGCTACTGTGACCCAGTCCATTTACAGAGCCTTCGCGGCCGCCTGACCCGCTACAAATGAATCCTGGTTCGGCTCCTCTACCTCCATCTCCTCCCAGCGACTGAGGTCCATAGGTCCGTCGAGGAGGGGGATGACGAAAGGGTCGAAGGTGAGCCGTAGGGGTTCTGTACGGTGTCAGGCGGGTCAGCGAGCTCAAAGCTCGAGTAGAAAGACTTGCAGTCCCCTCCTGGGGACAGGAGGTCGGAGAAAGGGCTTTCGTCGAGCTTAAGACTCGGTGACTGACCTCGAGATGGTACTTCTGCGACGCCTCAGTGAGGAACCGCTCGACGATGGCAAACTTGAGGGGCTCGGCGGGGGACCTGTGTACATGTGTAGAGCGACCAGCGTCAGCGAAAGCTGTCAAGAAACCGCCTTGAGGGGCAGAGGCCTCGTTCGGCGAAAGCGCTGAGCCGAGAAAGCGAATGATCTGACCTGTGAACCATCCATCCACTGCGTTCGAGAGTCGTCAGCACACTGGCAAAGCTACTCAACCCTAGCGACCATCGACAAACTCACAGCTGCTCCTTGTCTGCATAAATCGGCTCATCAGCTCTTTCATCTTCTCGACGCTCTGCAGCCCTCCAAGACAGCTACTCACCCTTCCTGTATACATTAGCAGCATCCTTGAGCTTCCATGCGATCTTCTCTGCCGACTCGAGATCCTTGGCCTTGAGGTGGACGATGATGGTGCTGGTAGTGGGGGAGGGAGAGAGCTGTGAGCGACGAGAGGACGTTGTAGAGCAGTAGAAGACTCACTAGACCATGCCTGGGATGTAGATGAGTAGTTGGAAGAGAGAGAAGCGAGCACAAGCAGTGAGAGAACGAAGAGAGAGACCAAGAGAGGCTCGACACGTCTCGAGACTTAGCGGGAGGGTGAGTGGGGTCTGGAGCTCCGTCGATGGGAGAAAAGTGTTTCGCAGCAGAAAGGACTTTCGCAGGCAGGCGCATTTTGAAAACGATTGGAACGACGACATAAATGAGTTGCTTGACTATCTCGGAGTAGGGCAGCTCTCGCTCGGAGAAAGCGAGGCGCTCGGCTACGGAGCTGAGGCGAAAGCGACTGAGAGGGCTACAAAGAACAATCTGAAGACGATGGTGGGATGAGAGGAACAAGGAAACTACGAGAGATGGGGGGAGACAAAGCAAATAAGGAATGAAACGACGCGAACAAAGACCTTCTCCTTCCTCTCCTCACCAGCCGACGACTCCCTCTCCCTCGACTCGGACCTGCACTGACCCTTGCAGCTGCTTGATACCCGACAACGACAATACCTCATCCTCCTCATCTTCGTGTTCCGCCGAAGAAGGCTGAGTATCTTCTCCCTCCGACGCATCCCAGGGAGTCGTCTCCCCCGAGCGCATCGAGAGATCCGACTCGGATGGTCCACTGAGAGCGTGGCGGGAGAGCGAAGAAGAGGAGGCGGTGGAGACCTCTCGCCTCGAACGGATGAGCTCGGGAGTGGGAGGGACGGCCGAGTCGAGGGTTGATGTCGAGGAGCAGAGGGTGTGGGAGCGGACGTCGGAGATGGGAGAAGGGTTCGAGTCGTCCGAGGCGGAGGATGGGGGAGCGCAGGACTTGTCGAGGGGAGTGGGAGTGATGCGCGAAGTCGAGGGAGGGTGGTGGAAGTGGGCAGTGTGCTCGGGGGTGATGGTGCGCGCGAGAGCCGAGTGGGACGACTTGGCCGAGACGTCGCGAGTGGGCGAAGGGCCGCGACTGGTGTCGGCGAGCGATGCGGTGGTGGCGGAATGAGTGCGAGTGCGAGTGCCGACAGAGGAGGGAGGAGGAGAGGCCGGGTAGGTCGCGTTCGCCTCTTCCGCGATGAGGTTGCCAAGGGAGGGCTGGCGAGAAACGGTCGGATCCTCGGACTGCTCCTCGATCTTGTCGAGGTTCAGCGACGAAGAGGAGGCGCTGGCGCCTGCAAGACCCTTCCTTGGCTTCTCGAGCTCGAGCGAAGGGTCTGAATGGCTCCTGGCGACGGGCGGACGAGAGAGCACGACCAGTCCCTCGTAGCTGGTGCTCCTGTCTAGAAGCTCCTCCTCCCATTCGTCCTCCGACTTGACGCTTCCCTTGCGATTGTTGCTCTTGAACGCGCCCCACATCCCACCGGATGACGACGACGACGAAGCGACCGAGCCCTTCTTCCCGGCAGGCTTGCTTCCCTCTCCGTCGCCGAGGTAGCTGTCCGACGACGAGACAGTCGACGTGCGCTTCTTCCTCCTCGAGTCGACCGGTGGCAGGGCTGGCGCGCGCCGAGCCTCGCTGGGGAAAGCTCCGATGGGCGAAGGCGACCTCTCCCGCCTCCTCAGCTCGGCCTCCCTGTACTCAGCGGTAGGAGTCGAAGGTGCGGAAGAGGAGAAGAGGGGGAAGGAGCGACGCCAGGAACGTTTCTGTGTCGTCGGCGAGGAGGGAGGTGCGGCCGAAGGGCCAGAGGGAGAGTAGACGAGCTGAGGCGAGTAGGAAGCCCGCGATGCGGCGAGGTAGTCGGAGTCGGTACGAATGGAAGGGACGGAGGGGGAGGAAGGCTTGGACTTGCGAAGCTTGCGAGGGGGAGGAGCGCCTGCCGCCGCCGAGGAAGGAGTGGGGGCTCGGTTCTCGTCGACCTGGTAGGTCATACCCGCCGCTTCGGGTGCAGCCGATTGACTCCTAGTTGGCTGATCCCAGAGTCGCGTAGGCGACGATTCGAGAGCCGGCGAAACGAGAGGCGCAGGGGGAGGGGTCGGCGCATCGTTGGTGCTCTTGGTTCGGGCGGCGCTTGGTCGAAGAAGGCTGGCTCGGCGCACCACTGAAGCGAATGCACCCGACGATGGCTTGGGCGACGAGCCTCCGCTAGACATAGTGGGAGAGCTGGGGCCGCTGCCTGGCGCGAAATGAAGTTGCGGAGAGGGGAGGGGTCCGAGCGAGCGAGAGGGCTCGGGCGAGGAGGATGAACCTCCGATATCGTCGTACATAGCTCGTCCGGGAGAAACGGTGCGCATGAATGCCGGCATGGGGGGAGGAGGGCGCGTTGCTAGGTGCTCCAGGATGCGCTGCGTTGCAGCGGCGTGAGAATCGCCAGCGTCCTGTAACAGAGCGACTGATGAGTCACAAGCTACAGAGAAAGTCTCTTGATACCCGAGCACTCACCTCGAGGTCCTGCAAGCTCGGCCAAGTCTCCTCCCACACCTCAGTGAACCGGCATTCAGCGCTCGCCGTCGCGTGCGCGCGTTCTTTCTCCACAGCGACCTGGGCCGACTGAGGCAGCTCTGCAGGCTGTTCAAAGCTCATCTCGTGCGTGCTGGAGCGCCGTCGAGCAAAAACGCGAACGACGAAGGGCCGTTGGTAGCGGCGAAGGGGTCAACGACGGCAGGCCTCTGAGTCGGGTGACCCTAATTTGGAGTTGACGGTTGAAAGCGAGGCAGCTGGCGAGAGTGATAGCGAGCTGTAATGTATGTGAGTGCTCTGGTGGGCTCTCTGCGAGTGGTCGAAGGTCAACCACCCCACCGTTGACTTTCCTTCCTTCGCAACCCTCGATTTTGAGCGGGGTAGTCGCCGAGCGAGACCTGCCTGTTTTTGCCATGGCAAACCCGGACTGCCTTGCGAAGCAAGATGCAGCAAATAGCTCTGTAGCGAGGGCGGGAGTTTCCGAACCGGCGAGGCCTCCTTTTTTTGCTGCCAACGCCGAGCAGTTTGTCTTGCTTTTTGCTGGGCATCATTTCACGGCTCGATAACTACATACTGAAAAAGCGCGTGTCATATCAAGTGAACCGTTATAAGCCAGAATGTCCATGAGCAAAGCCGTCCCCTTCTCCTTCGCCCAGCGCCGAGTCAACGCCTCGCTGCTGCGCCGTTTCTCATCCTCCTCGCAGGCCGAGCTCGCTCCAACGGCCTTCCTCACTGAACTTCCTCGTACAGTAAAGTACACAGCTCCCTCTCCCTCTCTAAGCCTGGAACGACCTCTTTTTGCGGTTCCTCGTGGTGACCGTCGAGGAAGGAGCGTCCGAGATGGAAGTAGCGACGAGAGTCTGCGTAGCGACCGCGCTCCTGGCGTTGATCTCCTCGGTCCAAGTGACCGTAGCAGCAGGGTAAGGAGCCACGTCGGCGGGAGCGTCACCGCAGGTTGAGCTGAGGGCGGAGAGGTAGGCTTCGGCGTTGGAGACGGTGGTGGTGTTGTCGAGGCCGAAGGAGGAGGGAGTGGGAATTGTGCCGGTGGCGTTGTTGACAAGGGTGATGAACGAGTACTGTGGGGAGAGGGAGGTGAGCTCGGCTCCACACAGAAGGGAAAGCGAAAGCGCTCACCTGGCTGTAATCGAGACCAGCAGCCAGCTGACCAACGCTGGGAATGAGTTTGTAAGACCAGTACATTCCACCTGTCGAGCGCACGAAATGATCAGCGAGTGTCGAAGACGTCACGAGGAGCGAAAACGACGAACCGGCAGACCACGCCCATGTGGCGACTTGGTTCTCGTAAAAGGCCGTCTCGAACTCGACAGTCTTGATGCCGGTGTAGACTCCCCACTCGGTAATCACAAGAGGAATGGGGTAGTTGGTGTACTTAGCGGCGGCCGTGCAGACCTGCGCCTGAATGTCGTCGGCATTGGTCTGAGGAGGGCTGTAGGCGACAAGAAGGGTCAGCGAGCCCGTCCCATTGCTGGAAAAGGTCGCCATCGCTAAAAGAGGTCGCCATCGCTAAAAGAGGTCGCCATCGCTCACAAGTTGCCAGGGTAGGGGTGCTCGGCCATGATGACCGACGGAGGAGTCGTAGCGTGACTCTCGGCGAAAGGCCTCCAGAACTCTATGGAGCCATTAACATAGCCGTCGGCGATGAACATGGCGACAGGGAAGGTAGAAGACTGGATAGTCTCGTAGGAGCGAGTGTAGTAGTCCTCGAGCTCTTGGATCTGAGCGGTCGTGTAAGGGCGAGGCTCGTTGATGACCTCGAGACCAGAGATGGCGGTGCGGAAAGGCGAGTTCTCAATGTAGGTCATGGCGGCTTTGACGGCATCGTCACTACGGCCTTGGTTGACGGCGTTGTTGAAGAAGGCGGGAGTCGTGGTGTTGTGGCCCTGCGGAAGAGAGAGCATCAGCTCTGACGCCTCGCTTGGAAGGGTACAGCTACTCACCGAGGTCTGCTCTCCGTTCTGCGAGCCAGGAAGACCGTGCAAATCGATGACAGCGTACATGCCGCGAGCGTGAGCGTAGCTGAGCACGCGGTCGAGCTGAGCCTGGTAGGCGGCCGTATTGTTGAGGTAGCTGGGGAGGGAAGCCAGATCAGCGCGAAGATCTCGCAGAAGTCTGTAGGCACGGTGTCGCTTACGGCTCGCCGTCGACGGTAGGAATCCAAGCCCAGAAACCGGTAGGGATTCGGAGGTGGTTGATACCTGTAAAGCAGGAAGGTTAGCGATGCGAGGGGCGTGCTTCAGCCCTAGAGCCAACTCACCAGTCTGGTACATCGTCTCCACATCGCTCTCGGTGATCCAGCTCTCCCAGTGCTCGGTCAAAACGTCGAGCGTCCGGTCGCCGAGGACAGTGCTGTGTAGGAGGGCACATTCGCGTAGGAAGGAGTATTCGCGGTGTAGGAAGGATTGGTGTAGAAATGATTGATGTAGGAATGATTGATGTAGGAAGGGTGATTCGTGTAGGAAGGGAGAGTCAGCTTCGGCGGCGAAGGGCGAACGAAGAGCGCCGAGCATCGGACCACTCACGAGAAGTCCCACTCGTCCCAAGAATCAGCTCCGGCCTGGGCGATGAACCAATCCTCATACATCCATTTCTCGAGGATGAGCCAGTTACCGCTGCAAAGGGATACAGAGGGTCAGCATCGGCGAAAGATGAATCGGTCTGCTCGCGAAAGTGACTTCGGCGACTTGAGAGCATGAGCAAAGACGTACAGACACATGCCGATGGCCTTGTTGTTTCCCCAGTCCCATGCGGGCAGAGGGTCGACGGCGTAGGTTCCAGCGGCTCCCAGGGTCGCGCTCGCCGAAGCCGACGAAGAGGTCGCGGTCGAGGTCTTGCCTCCTCCCGTCATCGCACCGGTTCCAGCACCAGTTCCAGCACCCTTAACGGTAGCGGAAGACGAAGCCGAAGCACTGCTGCTACCGCTACCAGCTCCATCATTCTGCGCAGAGTTGGTCGAAGCGCTGTTGTTCTTGGCGGCGCGAGAGCCCAACACTCCACCGAGAACGGCGGCGAGGATGATGACAATAGCAACGGGGATTCCTACCTTGACCCACTTGGAGACGCCGCTCTTCTTGGCCGGGGCAGCCTTCTCACCAGTGTGAGCGCTGAGTGGTCCGAGGAATGAGGAGAGGAGCGGCGCAAAGAGCGGAAGGGGAGCGAAAAGGCGGTCAACGAGCTGTAGTAGAGCAGAGAGGGTCCAAGATTACTCACAATTGATCATCGGATCCGTAGGGCGTCGACATGGTGATGCTTGTCGCGCTTGGGAAGAGGTTGCTGGGAGCGGGGACTCGCTAGCGCGTCGGTCTGGTCGGGTGATGAGGGTGAGAAGTAGAGTAGTAGAGACAGAAGGAGCGCCTGGTCCGAGGCGATGAACGAAGCTGTAGGTGAGTCGACTAGATAGACGAGGTGAAGAGACGGAGCAAGAAGAGCGATGGCGGCGCGCTTTGAGGAGGCCCTGCCGAGCAAAACGGGAGCTCCAGCCTGGGCGGGCGAGAATTTCAGAATTCAGATCCAGAGGCAACGGACTCGATGCATGCAAGTCACCCAGCTCACTGGTCTGCGCCGTGCTTGCGGTACTCTTCTCGCTCCTCCAGGCTTCGCAGCTCTCCTCCGCATCGCGAGGGCTGCGAAGGGCCCTTTCGAGGTGGAAAGTGAACAAGCCTTGCAGCGAACTAATACACCTAGAAACGGGGGTTGAGGGGAAGTAGAGACTGATAGGTCTCTACAAGGGAAATGCTGGGAGGTTAGAAATGGGAACGAAATGCGAGCCGAGCCGGACTGTCCATGGGAGACGGGAGCAATGCGAAGGGGTATAGAGAGCGCGAGAAGAAGCCAATCAGCAGCCCTCCATGCTGTTCTTGGGCTTCGTGTAGCCGGCGGCTTCCCAAGTCGTCGCGTTGGGGTTCTGAGGGCGAGAGGACGATGGTCAGCGAAGCGCCGAGTCGAGGGCGAAAGAAACGAGAAACTGACCATGTACGCCTCAAGGTGGTTTTGGATGTAGTCCGATGTTGGGTGAGTAGCGGTGTCGCATCCGATGTTCTGCTCGTCTTCACGTTGGTAGACCTGTGGGCGAGGAAATCAGGTCAGCAAGTGCGAGAGAACGAGCGTCAACCGGCGTCCAACGAACCCTGACGTAGTCGACCAGCTGAGGACGAGAAGGCAGCTTCAGTATGAGGTCTCTTACGGGAGCCACTGACACGAAGCTCACCATGGTCGCCGGAAACTCGAGTTCGGCCCAGTTGATCGTCTGGAAGGAGGACGAGATACCCAAGTTGAGGATGATGTACTGTGCGAGATGCAAAGCATAAGCACGGATTCTATCCTTCGCTCCCAAGCAGCGATCAAACGCACCATCGGCTCCTGCGCGACGAGGCGCTGGTCGACGCCCGTCACGCTGTTGGGTCCCACGGCCGAGGCGTCCATTGTCCATGCCTTCTTGCCATCGGTGACCCAGGTGATGTAGCCATTCTTGCCGCCGTTGGCAGCGTCGGCGTTGGCTTCCCAGCCGTACTGCGAGTGGAAGAAGAGAAGGTCAGCCGAACTCGAGCTTGAGCGAGAGAAGGGGCAAAGACGAACGAGGGAGAATTGATCCCCGGTGTCGCTGTAGGCGTCGGGGTTGGTGTACGTGACACCCGAGACGGCTTGCTGGTATACTCCTCCCTGTGTAGCGAGAGAGGTTAGCGCCGAACGAAAGCCTCGGGGGAGCGAAGAGCTCACCAAGTACTCGTTCAGGTAAGTCTGATCCTCATCGTAGATCTCGACGTAGCCAGTAGTGTTCTTGTACTGGTATCCCTCGTCGTAAGGCGCGAATTGCGCCGACTGTGAGACCGAGCCGACGAGCTCCTTGCCAGTCCACGAGACTTGACTGTGGATCAAAAAGAGGGTAAGCGTTCAGCTCGTCGTATCGGAGCCAGAGAGCCAGAGAAGACTCACGCCTCGATGATATCAATCTCGGGCGCACCACGACCGACGCCAACGTTCGGCCCAGGATGGTCGCCTCCCGCACAGGTGCAAGCCGAAAGCTTCTGCCCAGGAAGGTACGAGAGGCGTCCTCCGTAATCCTTCGAGCCTGAGTTGAGAGCGGCAGCAGGACCAGTACCGGCGACGTTGGTCTGGTTGGGAAGGGTGCCGAGATCGCAGGCGTCGTAAGAGCTGCGAAAGGGATCGACGTCAGCTTGGGTGAGAGCCGTGAGGGAAGCAAAGGACGCACTAGGGCCACACGCCATCGGTAGTAGCACCATGTCCTGCACGACCGAGGTTGCCCATCGTCCAGGCGCCTGAATGAACGAGCTCGTCAGCATCGTCGGCGAGCTGCTCGGATTCAAATCTCAACTCACCAGGCCAGTATCCTCCGATAGCACCAGAACCGGGAAGGCGAATGCTAACCTCGATATATCCTCCCGTGAAGCAGAACTTGTTCCATGACTGCAGCATCCGTGAAGGAGGGAGACGGGATCAGCGAAGGCCGAAGCAGCGAAGGAAGGAACGAGGACTCATCTGAGCGGAAGTTGAGACCGTGGATGGGCTCCTCGGAGAGAGTGATGACGAGGTTGCCGTCCTTGGTGGTGATGGCGTCGGGATCGTACCATCTGTGGGCGAAGAGAGTCAGCTCGCGAGCGGGGGAAGCCGAGACACCTAGAAGCTCACTCAAAGTCGCCGGTAGCCCAGTAGTGAATGTCGACAGCTTCCCAGACTGGGTCATCTCCAGGCCACTGTGTCAAAGAGGGTCTGTCAGCAAGCAGCTCGAGCAGTAGAGCTCGGCGCTGGAAAGACGACTCACGAAAGTCCGGCCGTCCGTCTCAAACTCGTCGCTGAACATCAGCACGTACTTCTTGCCATCGAATCCCGTGCGAGTAAGCGCTGCATTAGGCGTATGCTTGTCGATGAGGCCCGGTAGACCCGTATCGGGGACCTGCCCCGTCGAGTTGATGCCGCCGATGCCGTAAGCGCCGTAGGTGCTGGCCGTCTTGGTCGTCACCCATTGAACAATGGGGTATCCAGCAAAGAGCATGACGAGACCGCCGACGAGGAGGAAGATCATGCCCATGTTGAGGATGCCGCGAAGGGAGAAGAGGTGGAAAGTCACTCGGTCGTCGTTTGGTGAGGGGTTGTGGAGCTTGTCGTCCAAGAGGGCGTCGCGAGCAGTGAATACCGGTGCTGAGCGAGTGACTCCGGTAAGGGGTGTGGCTGCTGCAGCGGCGGCGGCGGCATGAGGGTTGTTCGTCAGGCGATGAGACGAGCTCGAGGAAGGGGAGGAAGGGATTTGGCTCGGCGGGGCGGCGAAGGGGCTGGGTTGGGAGGATTGGCGAGGAGTGTAGCGGTTGGGTGATGGACCGACGAGGGACGAGGAGGATGAAGCGGCGAGGGAAGAGTCGCGAGCTGGGCGATGGGACGACGAGGAGGAGCCAGCTCCTTCGAACGAGTAGGGCCCGTATCCACCCCCAATCTGACCCGTGGCGATGGCACCGTGCCCTCTCTCATCCAGCGAGCTCCCACTGTGACTTCCCGACCCCCTCACATCGTCGTAGCGTCCGCGCGCCGGAGAATCGCCGTAGCCTCCTCCTCCTCCTCCTCCAGCGTACTGTCCTGCAGGCTGCTGATATCCGTTACCATATCGTGGTGATACGGGACTGCTCGGCTCGAGGTTGCTGTAGCCTGAGTTCGCGTTGAAGCCAGGTCGGGTAGGCGTTTGGCGCGACATCTTGGCGGTCGAGGCGAGCTAATTGTGTAGGGAGGGTGAGGAAAGGATAAAGGAGAGGTGTAGCTGTAGTAGAGCAACCTTCAAAGTCAGCTCGCACTCCTGCCTCGGCCTTTTCTTGCCCATCAGCTCACCTTGGGCGATCCGTGCTTGGTGCACTGAGCGTCGCGAGAGCTGAGCTGCTTCCGAATGGCCCTTGGCGGTCAAGCGAGGTGCAGCGGTGGATGTCGAGAAGAGAGCTGTTTCCTCTACCGCTGTAGCGGGTGCGAACTGCGACGTAGTAAGGCGGGGTTTCCGTAGCGGCGGTCGAGAGACGAAAGGGAACGCGTCGACTGAGCACAAAAGGATCACCTCGAGAGAGAAGGGCTGAAGGAGAGTAAAGTGCCCTGAGCTGTAGTAGAGTGTGTGTCCCGTCGAGGGTGAGCTCCAGCGGCGGTGTTTCGAGTCGAGCGAGAAGGATGGCACAGAAAGAGGAGATCGGAGGGCGCGCGCGCGCTCGATGCAGGTCTAGAATTGGCATCACGTAGTGCTAGCAGCATCAGGCGAGGTTGGGAAGGTTGGAATAGCTTGTAATGCAGTTTTGTGCAGCTCAGGCGCTCTACAGCACCATGCCACCACCGAGCTTCTCGTTTTTCGGCGCGCGCTTTCGCCGAGCATGGATCGCGAGAGGCGGGTTGACAGAAAGCAGTGCGTGTTGAGGAGGGTGAGTGCTTTTCTGAAGACGAAGAGTAAGATTTATCGTCACCAAGCTATCGAGCGCTACTCCAAGCTCTCAAGTATCAACCCGAAGAAGCGATCTGTAGGCTGTTCGGAAAAGAGGGCGAGTCAGTGATGAAGTCCAGGATCGGCCGATACCTTGACATGAAGTCGATAGCTCACCGAACCTCATCTCACTGCTCCTCTTCCTCCTCTTCCTCAATCGCGGCGAGCTCAACTCTCGCAGCTTCGGTCCATCCTCCCTCCTTCTGCTCGAGCACGACGACGGCCTCCAAGGTCACTTTCTTCTCACCCGCGATACTCTCCAACACTCCATCATCCTTCACCACCGAGTTGAAGTGCTCAACGCTCTCCTTACTGAGCTTCTCGGCGGCCTCGGCAGAAGGAGCTTTGACGAGGTCCAGGGCGGGGAAGGTGCTTTCCTGCTCGAACGACTGGGCTACAGCTTCGATCTTGACCTTGAGGAGCTGCTTGAGAGTGATGAGGCTCTTGTCGTCCTTGAGAGCGACGGAGAAGAGGTTGGCTCGCGAGTCGCCGAGGCCAAAGTTGGTGATGTCGAGGACGGGAGGGCGAGCAGGGGCGCGCTGCATCAAGATTTCCAGGGAGGGGGACATCATGAGCATGGGCGAGTTGGGGGCAGCTCTGAGCGGCTCGATGGTCGCTTCCTTCTGGCGCCAGTCGACGACAGCGGTCTCGATGGCGCTGGTGAGCTCGGCGAGGGAAGCCGAGGTGGAGATGTCGGGGAAGAGGTGGATGAGAGGCTTGCAGGGAATGGCTCCGTGAGCGGTGACTTTGGTGGCGAGAGCGGTGACGGGCGAATCGACGACGGCGAAGGCGAGGGCGGGACGACGATGAGGAGGCAGTGGTAGCTGTAGGAGAATGGGGTCAGTAGGTGTGACTGAGCCTCTAAAAGTCTTCGAAACTGCGCCCTCACCCATTTCGAAGAGACTGGGAACGAGACCAGATGTGGCAAGAGGGAAAGAGAGCTCGCTCGACTCGACTCGCCTTTTGATCTCTTGCCGCATCGTCCACTTGCAACGATGCGCTCCCCGTTGGTAAGTGGGCTTCAGAAGTATCTGCAGCAAAAGACTGAACCACTTCTTTACCCAGTTCCTCCCCGCCTTCGTCCCCCTCCTCATCTTGATCTGGGGCTTCTCGATCGCTGGCAGTTTCTCTCCCCTTCCGCTCCTTCTATGCGCTCGCTGACCCGCTCAAGATTGCGCTACACAGGAGTGGGAATTTCTGCCTCCCTCATCGCTCACTACCACTCCAACTTTGCCGGCCACCTTGGTCAATGGACCAAAGCTTTGCTCGCTACGTTCTGCTTCGCTCCCTTCTGTTCCAGTCAGTGCTCGGTCGTGGCTTGTAGAGGTAGAAGCGAGGTGTAGAAAGCTGACACTGCTTTCCCTCCTCGCCAGCGGCCATCCTCCTCGGCCTGCTCGTCGTTCCCCTCGTCGCCGGCTCCTTCCTCCTCAATGCCATCATCTGGGGCATCGTCTGGGTGTGCCGTCACCTTGGGTGTTTTCTACACTGATATTATCTGTCCTACTGACCTCGTTTGCCTCGCCAAATCTACAGATCATGGCCCTCGTCGAAGCCGCCGGACTCGTCGTCGCCCTCTCCAACAATTCCTGCTCGCGCATCCGCTGCAACGCCTTCGGACGTCGCTGTGTTCGCGTCCGTTGTGGTCTCTTCCACTCGCAGGAGGGTGTAGCTTGGGTCGTCGCGTGCGTCTCTTGCCTCACAAGCCTTCGCAAACGATCGCCGAACCTGACCTCTCCTCTCCTCCTCGACTATAGCTGGCTCTCCTTCTTCCTCCTCATCGTCGTCATCTGGTCCTGGGCCACTAGGAAGGAAGATGAAGAGGATCAGAGGCCCGTCGAGCCCGTCCCTCCCGTGCAGCGCGAGGGCACCGTCACGGCCGAGCCCGAGGAGACTCAGATGGCGCAGGCGACGACGACGGCTGTTTGACAGGCTTGATCGGGGGAGATGATGTTGATCTGGGCTGCAGTTTACTTTTGAACTAGCGTAGGGAGACGATAGGCTTGCTTCATGAGTTCGGCGTTGCTTCGGCGCTGGGTGCACCGAGATTCTTTCTTCTCCATCTGCAGAAGAGCGAGAGAGGCAGCAGAAGCTGTCAAAGCTGTCACGAGCGTCATACCCTACAATATCGAGGTCCTCTGCCTCAACGAAGGGCTGGCCCCTTTGCGGGGAGTCGGCCTGCAGGACCCCACGCTCCTTCGCTTCCTCCCTCATTCTCTCGCGCGCCTCTTCTCACCTCACCGACGGTATCTCGAAAGCTCGTCATTGGGAGGCATGTCTGAACAGCAAGTCTACGTCTGCGCCGAGCCCGAAGGCGATAGTCTTCCAGCGAACCTCTCAAACATTCTCGAGCAGGAGTCACTCAAGTACGTCTATTCTGCTACATTGCACGGTCCCAGCTGACCTCTGTTCGCAGGTGGATCTTTGTGGGTGGAAAGGGTGAGCTCAGTGGCCCTACTCGCTGAGCTACAGCTGACGATACGCCTGACAGGTGGAGTCGGCAAGACTACGACCTCGTGCTCGCTCGCTATTCAGCTGGCCAAGGTTCGCGAGTCTGTGCTGCTCATGTACGATGGTTCCAGCCTGCCCCTGCTCTCCCAGCTGACCCCAGCCCGCCCACAGCTCGACGGACCCAGCGCACAACCTCTCCGACGCCTTCTCCCAAAAGTTCGGCAAGGAGGCTACGAAAGTCAATGGCTTCACCAACCTGAGTGCCATGGAGATCGACCCTAGCGCTTCGATGCAGGATATGGTCGAAGGAGGTGAGTTCTGAGGCGAGAACGAGCGTGTGGGGTGGAAGCTGATCGCATTCTGTCGACGTGTGACTCTCTTACAGCTGATTCCGATGCGGGAGGAATGGGAGGAATGATGCAGGATCTCGCTTTCGCTATCCCTGGTATTGACGAGGCCATGGGCTTCGCCGAGGTCATGAAGTACGTCCGATTCTCCTCTCCCCTTCGCAGAGCTCCCGCTGATCTTGAGCTGTCCTGCAGGCACGTCAAGTCGATGCAGTTCTCCGTCATCGTCTTTGATACCGCTCCCACGGGACACACCCTCCGCTTCCTGTCGTTCCCAACTGTGCTCGAGAAGGCGCTCAGCAAGCTGAGCACTCTCTCTGGTCGTTTCGGGCCGATGCTGAACCAGGTGGGCTTGTCCGACTTGATCTCGTTCAAAGTGTACATCGATTGACCCTCGTCACCGATCACCAATAGGTCAGCTCGATGATGGGAGGAGGAGTCAACACTTCGGAGATGTTTGAGAAGCTGGAGAGCATGAGGGCCGTCGTAACCGAGGTCAACACTCAGTTCAAGAACCCCGACCTCACCACTTTCATCCCCGTCATGAGTGAGCTGCACCTTGCTCGCTTCTTCTACCGTCTACCTCCCTGACTCTCCGTCTCCCTCTCACTCAGTCTCCGAGTTCCTCTCCCTCTACGAAACTGAGCGACTGATCCAAGAGCTCACCACTTACGAGATCGACGTCCACTGCATCTGCGTCAACCAGCTCCTGTTCCCTGATTCCGGTAGGTCGACCCTCGCTCGCTCCATCTCGGCGATGGCTCATCCCCGTCATCCTCGCAGACACCAACTGCAAGCACTGCAAGGTCAGGTGGTCGCAGCAGCAGAGGTACCTCAAGGAGGCTTATGATCTGTACGGAGAGGTGAGTGGTCCCGCTGAACCTACCAGCCGAGGGCGAAGGCTCATGATTTTCGATTCTCCTCCCTCGCAGGACTTCCACATTGTCAAAATGCCGCTGCTGTCCGAGGAGGTTCGCGGTCCCGACGCTCTGAAGAAGTGTGTCTCTTTATCTACTGCTGCAGGAAGAAGAGCTTGAGCTCGTGCTCGCCGGTCCTTTCTTCCTCGCCGAACTGGCTGTTTGAACGATCGCTGATTATACGTCTTCCTTCGCCCAGGTTCTCCGAGATGCTCATCCACCCCTACAGCCCATCCAAGCCCTAAACCTCCTTGCAATACACGCTCCTCGTTCCTGTCGTTCGTATCCACCTCTCGGCAGACCCCTTGAGAGACGAGAGCGGCCGACGTACAAAGTGCCAGTTTCAGCGAGAGTTTGTATACCTTCCTTCCTATACCTCTTTAGCTCGATCAGAGCCTTCAAGATGTTGTAGCGAAGCCACCATCTCCGACCGAAAGCTCGATCAGCCTCTCTCGCACCCACCACAATGTCCGAAGACAAGGAAGCCGCTCGCAAGGCCGCGCAAGCAGCTCGTCAAGCCAAGTTGCTTGCCAAATCGCAAGAACGACTCGCCAAGATTACTGGTGCAGCACCCGCCGGCCGTATCCCTACAGACGGTGAGCTCGACCACGCTCCTCCATCTCGCCTCCTCCAGCGGCTCATCCCTCTCTGCATGAACAGCCGCTATTGGCATCACACCTCGACCACCTGTTCCTAGTAACCCACCGCCTCCCAAGACCCTCGCTGCAGAGGACGACGATGATCCAGCAGAGGTAGATCTCGCGCTCGACGCTTCCATCCCTGCCATCTCGCAACGGCAGCAGCAGGCCATGTCGCCCTACGCGTTTGGAGGACCAGGAGCAGAGGGCGGATTCCCGGGTATGGGAGGAGAGGGAGCAGCTGGGGACGATATGTTCGCGCAGATGCTGGCTCAGATGACGGGAGGAGCGGCCGGAGGAGCAGGGCCAGGAGGAGCTGGAGGGTTCGGCGGTATGTTTGGCGGTATGGGCGGTCCACCAGGAGCTACTGGTGCAGGCATGAGCCCCTTCGGCGGTCCCCCTGCTTCGCCCTTCCCGCCAAAGCCCAAGACCTTCCTCGACCGCATCTTCCCCCTCATTCATCTCGTGTCCATGGTCGCTCTCGCCGTCTACGCTGTTGGATGGATGGAGCCGACGAGAAAGTTTGGGACGTACGGCTGGATGGGACTCGGCGGAAACGTCGATTGGAGGTCCTGGGGAGCGCTCGCTTCGAGGAAGCCCGTCGAGGCGCTGGGTGCTGTAGGCAAGGCTGCTGGTGTGGGACTGTCCGAGGTGGTGAGTGCTCGCATCGAGATCCATCCCCATGTCGTACACTGACCCTCCTCGACCCTCGCAGCCCCTCCTTTGGCTCTTCGTCAGTCTCGAGCTCGTTCTACAGACCACTCGTCTCTTCCTTACTAGGGTGAGTCTCACTCATCTCTATCCCTCGTACCTCGAAGCTCACATCCTGCCCTACAGAGTCAGCCCACACCCCCCGGCATCCTTTCCTCAATCCTCCCCCTCATCTCTCAGTTCTCCCCTCAAATCGCCCTCGCCATCCAAACCGGCGTGCGCTACCTCGACCTCCTCTCCATCCTCATCACCGACGTCGGAGTTCTCATCTTCTGCATCGGCGTGGCTGTCACGGTCGGTCGGTGGAAGACTGGAGGGGAGCTCGGTGTGCTGGAATCGGTCGTAGAGGCGGGCAGTGAGGCTTGGGGGAAGGTCCAGGGGGAGTTGTAGGTCGCTCCATAGGTGGGAACCAACTCACAGGCTCCTTTCCGATGCTCGAGAGATACGTGCGCTGGCTCGAGGTCGGCGTGCGAGGAGACGTTGCTCGGCGATAGCTCTGAGCGAGTGTGCGAGGCGCAGTTCCTCTGCAGGCGAGGTCCTGGCAAAAGGTGACCAGACGCTCAAACGCCTTTTGTCTTGCTGTTCACGGCTGCATCACGACCTGTGACGCCCCGCCTTCGCCTCAAAGTCCAAGTCGAAGGCCTCGCTTCTCGTCTCTTCCTCTCTCGCCACATCTTGCTCAGTCGCGGTTGCTCGGCGAAATGAGTGAGTCTAGTGCGGGGGTAGCCAAGCGAGCACTGCTAATCTCCCATTACATTCTACAGCTGCTCCTACCTACGCCCTCGCCCTCGCTCTGCTGCCTTCGCCCGTGAAAGATCTCGCTCTCGAGCTCGGACGACAAGCCTCTTCGACCTTCCCTTCGCCCGTACTCTTCCTTCTCGACGTCAAGGAGTCTCTTCCTCTCGCCGAGCTGCTCTCACACATCAAGGAGGGTCTCGCCGCCTGGCGCGAGGGAGAGGTCGCCCGTCACACGCAGGGCTTCATCTGGGACCACGCCATGCTGCCCTCGGGAGACCTCCTTCGCGCTCAGGTGGACAATCCCGCTTACGACGAAGACTTCACCCTTCCCGAGATCCATCATCTCACCATCGCCGACGTCGAAACCGACCACTCCCTCTTCGAAGCGCCCGACAAGCAGAGCGAGCGCTTCGGCACGAGCATCACCCTTGACGTGCACTGCCCTCTCGGAGGCTGGTTCCAAAACCTTCGCCAGGAGCTGGACTCGAGGTGCGGAGAGCGCCCCAAGGACCTCGTCGCCGCCCTCTTCGGCTCGATTGGAGGGAGCAGCGATTGCGGACACCTCGAGCTGGTCAAGCTGCCTAGTAGGGAGGAGGCGGAGAGAATCCTCAAGATGATGGAGGATAAGGGAGGTTTCGTCAAGACCGAGGTGGATGGGGAGGAGGTGACCGAGGTGTGTCGAGTTCGAGAACTCGGTTTCAAAGATCTCATTGTGTTGGAGAAGCTGCCTGGCAGATGGAGGGAGGTGGAGAGGGTCGTGCTGTCTGGATGAGGTAAGCTCGCTTGCCTTGAACGAGGTCCTTCCCAGATGCTACAGCGCTCACGACCTCCTTCGGAGCAGGAGCACTCATCGCCGAACCCGCTTTGAAGCGCGGACAGAGCTTGATACGATGTGCAGAAGCCTTTTGAGAAGGATCCCAGCTGTTGCACGACTCTGCATTTACGGGAGAGCAGACCGAACGAGCAGAAAGGAACGAGAGGAAACCCAGCCGGAGCGCAAAGGCGAGTCGACTCCGCTCTCTCAGCGAACGAGCAGAGGCCGTTTGCTAGATTCTGGAGGCGTGTAAGTCAGATGCAGGGTACTGTGTAGCCTCTCAAAAGCCCGACATCCCTTCGCTTGGGCTCTTTGAGAGCAGACGACAGCGGCCGACGAGCTCGGCGCCTTCGACTTCAGTCTTGCGCTCGCCCTCCGCACTTCCATTCTCTCGATCAGAGTTCCAAAGCTTTCGTTGCGCAAGAGCTTAACTGTCTGTGAACCTACTACATCCTGCACCCTTACGTGCTCGAACGCCCTGACCGCTTCGCAAGAGAGGAGCTCGCCGTCTTGCCAAATTACAAGCCTCGGAACCTCTCTTCTGCTCTTTGCCACAACTTGCTCGAAACACGTCGCTCATCGAAATGGGTCAGTAGAGCCCTACAGAAGCTAGCAGAGCACCACTGACCTCTTCTCACACTCTACAGCTGCTGACACCTACGCCCTCGCCTTCGCCGTCGTCGATTCGCCCGTCACCGCTCTCGCCACCAAAGTCACCGCTCACGGAGCCATTCCCTGCAAGCCTCTCATCCACCTCTTCCCCGACATCTCCACCTCGGCTTCCCTCGCCGAGCTCACCAGCGCCATCGAGACCGCTGTCGTCGACTGGCGCCAGAAGGAAGCGACCATCGAGCCGCTCAGAGCTGCCCCCAACTCGCCCATGCTCATGATGTCCCCCTCCCTGGAAATCTTGATGCAGCGCGCCCCTGCTCGCCCTCCCGTCCTCGACATGACCAACTTTGGCCTCGGCGATTCGCAAGCCAACCTTTTCTCCGTCGCTCTCAAGGTCGACAAGAGCCTGAGGACTCTCGCGCAGCTCCTCAGGGTCAGGATTGAAGCCCTCGCCCAGTCGTTGGAGCAGGACAACGCCTTCCCCGCCCTCGACCTCGCCAAAGCTCCTTCTGCCGAGGCCGCCGCCGAGCTCAGCAAGGGCAGCTTCGAGGCCTTCGAGGTGGTTGTGAGGGAGGATGGTCTCTTTGAGACTCTCGCCGGCGAGACGGAGATCGAGCTGGAAGCGGTCGTCGTACTTGAGAAGCAGGAGCAAGGCTGGACCGTCACCGAGGTGGCGAGGGTGGAGCTGGCTGAGAACGACAAGGACGACGACGACGATGATGAGGAGGAGTAGGAAATGACGTGAGAAGTTCCGTGTACGTCCTCGCCTCTCATTTCAACTCTGTTCACGACCACACTGGCTGACTTGACTTCCGTCTCGACAGCCGAGCAAGGTCGACGGAATTCGGAGACGACTCGGCGCGACGGAGTCAGGCTGGCTTGCTTAGCTTGTGATCAAAGGAATGGACTGAATCTGTGCTCTGTCGTCTTGGCGAGCTGTCGGAGAGGGATGAGCCGAACAGCAGCAGCACGGACACTTTCAGCGCCGAGGTTTCGTCGCTCGAGAACGGATCAGAACCCTCTGCAGTACATCGTCCTACACTAGCACTCTCAAACACAAGCACAAAACCCCATCTCACACCGAAGTAGGAGCACCCTTCGACCTATCCCCCTTGGGCTTGCCATTCGCCGCCTCCTCGCTGCTCCCACTGCCCGCGCTGTCCTGCTGCTCGAACGACGCCCTCGACCTCACGGGGCTCAACATGCTCCTGCTCATCTCCCTCTTCAAACTCTTGTCCTCCTTGCGACGCCTTGGTCCGCGCGACATGACCTCCGTCGCGATGAGGACGAGGAGGGTGAAGGTGAGCCAGCTGCGAAGGCGAGACCAAGGGTCAGCTTTCTGCGAGAATGAGCGGTCTAGAGACGCACGTGACCACCCAAGTGACTCCTTCGAGACCGTAAAAGGTGTTGCAGCGATCCTGGATGCACCAGCCGGGGCCGAGGGAGGCGCAACGACTCGCCGAGCAGGTGACCTTGGAGAGCTCGACGACCAGAGTGCCTGAGGCGACGAGGAGTTGGAGCTGTAGTGGGTCATAAGCGTCTGCGACACGTTCAGAAGGACGGAGTTGAGGCTTCAACTCACGAAAGCGAGGAAGAAGACGGTCCAGTGACTGAGGAGCGAACCGAACCAGCGAGGGAGAGAGAAGATGCCCACGAGCCAGATCGCTGTGGGTGTAGACCGTGAGCTTTTCCACTCATCCTGCATCCTGAGAACCCCCTCCCACTACTCACCACCGAAGAGCGTCGACCAAGCCATCGAGAAGAGCGTTTGAATCGTCACTTGGTGGAGAGCATCGCCGGGCATGTGAGAGCCGTAGTGGCTCAAAAGCGAGCCAGAGAGACCGAGCCCTGTTCGAGAAGGGTCAGCGCTGCTCTGCAGAGCTGAACAAGCTCTCAATCGCTCACCGACGATGCTCGAGACGAGTGTAACGGCGAGGACTCCCTTGTAGAGCGGCGTGAGGGTCTGTAGAGGGGTAGCGAGGAGTCAGCAGAGGGATGAGGGTAGGTAAGAGAGCTCCACATACTACAGGCGAGCGCATCCTGGTCGAGTCGAAGCGGGCGACGTCGTGGTGAGAGTTTAAGAGCAAGTCGGAGCTCGCTTGCCCAAGTCCTTCGCCTCGCACCGTCAAGCCAGCCTCTCCAGTGGGCACAGAGAACGGAAAAAATGCAATACTGAAACTGTCCATCTACTCTACATCTAGCGAGATCCCCTAGCTAATCAAGGTACTGCTCCCAAAAGCCGCTCGTCCCGTTCGTCGGCGCTCGTTTCTCTTCGTCAATGCCCAGCAGCTTCGCGACGAGGTCGTAGACTTCTAGATTGGGGAAGCCGGGAATGACGGTGATTTGGGCATCGGGATCGGCGTTGGTGTCGTTGACTTGGCGACGGCGAAGGTCGGCCGAACGAATCGAGTTGGCAAAGGGCTGTAGACGTTCGAGGGTCAGCATCGAGCTCGACAGCGAAGGAAAGCAACCTTACTCCATGAGCGCAAAAGATGGCGTGCATTGAGGGCTATGAAGAGAGGGCGGAGAGGTCAGCTCTTGCCCCGAGAAGTCGAGACGAATCGAGCTCACGTCGGCAGGATCGTAACCGTGGTTGCCTTTGGGCACGTAGTCGCCCTTCATAGTCACATGGAAGTCGTGGCGGTTCGAGATGGCCCATCCCGGCTCGGGAACGGCGTAGATGGGAGCGATACGCTGCGAGAGCGAGAGTCAGCCAGGAAGGGCAAGCGAGGAAGACGTTCGAGCTCACCTCGTGCCCTCCAAAGTGCCACCTCTCGGGCATGGTATCGTGCGTGAAGACTTGGAAGCCACCCTTGCTGTCGGCCGAAGCGTTCTGCAGTTTGGCGAGCATGAGGTCGGCGTCGATGTGAGGGGCGAAGCGAAGGCCGGCGGACGGCCATCCTGTGAAGGGAGGGAAGTGTGTTAGCGATCAGACAAAGGGATGGAAAGAGGCGGACTTACCCTCGTTGCGTTCAATGCCGTTGAAGCCTTCCTCGCCGAGGATGTCGTCGAGGAAGACGAGGCGCTCATTGTGGGTGTCTGTCGATGTGCTGGATCAGTCTTCTGCTTCGGCACAGCTGAGGGAGACAGGTCAACTCACCAGTCATGCCATGGTCTGAGACGAAGATCACGTCGACGATCTCGGTCAAGTTGCGCTCCTCGAGCAGCTCGTAGACCTCCCTCGCAAAGTTGTCCATCGAGCCGAGCGTCTGTTCGACCTTGTGCGAATGAGGGCCGGAGCGGTGACCTTCCTGGTCGACCTCGGGGGCGTAGGCAGTGATCAAATGCGGACGAGTGGTGAGGGGAAGGTCGAGCCAGGAAGCGAGCTTGCTGAGCTTTTTGCGGTAGTGATAGTGGTTGATGAAGGGGTAAAAGAAGGTCGGCTTGATGCCATCGAGCATCTTGGGAGGTCCTGCGAGCGAGGGACGTCAGTAAGTGAGCCGAAACGAATGCTCGAAGCCCCGACGCCAGCGCGGAGGGCAACACCTCTTTCGTCGAGATGGCCTCGTTGAGAGCCAACGTACCAGGCCACATGAGCACAGCAGACCTCAAGCCATTCTTGACGGCGGTAGACCAGATCTGAGAGCGGTGAGAGGTTTAGCCGAGCTCGGGTTCCCCTCACAGCGCCGAAAGCAGCTCACCGGTTCTCCTCCCCACCATTCGGGCGCCCAGCTCTTCGAAGGCTCAGTGTAGACGAACTCCTTGTCGAGTGCGGGATCGTAAAAGTCGTTGGCGACGATGCCGTGGGATGAGGGGTAGAGGCCAGTCCTGAAGAAGCAGAGGTCAACTTTTGTCGGCTTTGAGAAAGAGAAGTAATCGAAGCTCACATGATCGACCAATGGTTGACGAAGGTGAGAGACGGGAAAACGGGCTGAAGATACTCGGCGCGCTGCAAGAGCCGAAGAGAGGTCAACGACGGCCGCGAGGAAGGCGAGACAACGCACCAGTCCCTTCCTCGAGATGTTGAGAAGGTGAGGAGTGAGACCTCGCTCCAGATAATCCGCACGAACGCCATCCAGCGAGATGAGGATGACGGTCGGCTCTGCTCGGCGCCGAAGGAGTCAGCTCCCATCGACCCGTAGGAGAGCTCCTAGCGCCAATACTTACCATACCAATGCGTTCCGTTCCATCGCAGTTCCCTTCCATTCGCACCCTTGGCCAGCTCACTCTCCAGCCGACTCGCTCCTCCATCTCCTCCAGCCCAGTGAGGGACGGCGCTGGCGCTCGCCCGACTGCCTCCAATCGAGGCGAAGGGGACATCGCCAAACTTGCCATCGGACGGCAGAGGGTTGGGCGCGATAGCAGCACCGTTCTTGTTGTACGTGCCGACCGAGAGATTGGCGCCTGAGTAGTAGGAGGAAGGGAGCGAGGCGTCGGAGGTGCCGGGGAGGTAGGAGGAGATGGAGGATTGCAGGCGGGAGTAGTAGGGTGAGGAGGGGTGGAAGAGCAAGCCGAGGAGGGAGAGGATGACGAGGAAGAGGATGGTGAGGGAGATGGTGCGGAGCGAGCACTGCCAGGCGGAACGCGAAGGACGAGGTCAGCTCTGCTGCAGCGTAAATGGGCGGTAAGGCGGTAGCGTAGCTCCGCATGTGGCTACAGAATGCTCCACTGCCACTCATAGGACAGCAAGACTCACATGCACCCTCCCCAGCCAGTCCTTGCTCTTGCCCTCGAGCAAGACTCCCTCCCCATCCAGCTCCTCCGCCTCCTCATTCTTTTCGCCGCTGAGCAGCCCTCTGTTACCCTCGACATCCTCCTGCTCCGTCTCCTCCTCCTCGGTATCGTGCGCCGGTGCGCCTTGCCGTCGTTGCTGCCGACGGTGTTGTGTTTCAAGATCGCTAAGCTCTTCAGAGTCGGGGTCATGGGAGGAGAGCGGCAGAGCTGCACTGGAAGAGGATCCTGGAACCGCCGAGTAGGAGCCTTGTCGTGGCATCGTGCCAAAGAGGACGAGGTGAGGTTGAGGCGGGAAACAGAGCGTGAGCCGGTCGTGGGCTCGAGAAAGGTTGCGAATCGAAAGCAGCAAGACGAGCTCTTGAAAGTAGTTTGAATAAATAAAATGCAGCTTTGCAGTCTACTGACGCCCCTCTAGCGACCTGGACCTCTAACTGCAAGCTCGGGCCTCCTCTCTCGGCGCTCGGCCTTCCCAACCCTCTTCTCACTCTATCCCCTCCCAAACGCTCCTCTCACATCTCACCCAAGCAACTCCCCAATTCTCTTCCCACCGCATCGCTCTCATCAACCCCCTACTCTCCTCATTCGGCAGCGCCACGTGAGCGAAGCCTCTCACTCCCTCTCCTCCCTGCCCCTGCAGCCTCTTCTCCCTCGCTTCGATAATGATGCGCGCGAGACCCTGTCGCCGATGAGAGGGAGAGACGTGGAGCGTGCCGAGACAGCCGTCGCGGTGAGTGAAGCAGGAGGCGATGAGGAGGGGTTCGGCCAAGGGAGATGAGGGGGTGGAGAGGAAGAGAGCGGTGGAGAAGGGGAGACGGTTGAGAAGGTATGATGGTGGATGGGCGACCTCGGAAGTGGAGAGGATCTGTTTTGACGTGAGAAAGAGGATGGAGGTCAGGTCGGCGCTTCGGCGACTCCCAATTTCTTGAGTAAGGTTCGTGCACCACGGGGGCCGAGCAGCTGGAAGAGGCTGGCCCACCTCGTCTATATCTTTAGGTCTGGCCTCGCCGACCGTCACTCCCTCTGGCAATCTCCTAGGCTCCCTCTCGGCCTTCCCCTCCGGCGCCAAATGAGTCTTGTACTCTCCCACGCTCGTCGGGCTCAACGTCCACCTCATCAAAGGTATCCAGCGCTCGTGCACTGCTCCGATCGAGATGGGTCCTGCAATGCATCATTTGATCACCCTCCAGCGCCGAAAGAACGGAAGCGATCGCCGAATCTCACCGTCTCGCTCGGCGGGCAAGGCTCTGAACCACTCCGCCAGCGCACTCAACAGCAGCTCCTCTCCCGCCTCCTGCGTCTCCCCACCTGCTCCACTCTCAAGCGAGCAAAAAGGTCGAAGTTGATTCCCGAAATCGGCGAGGAGGACCCATACGTTCGGCGGGCTGGCGTCGGGAGGGAAAGTGGCGTGGAAGGTGACTGTGGGATTGGGGAGGAGGACGGTGTTGTACGAGGGAAGGGAGACGGGAAGGTGTGGAGCGAGGTGAGAGGCGAGGAGAGGGAGGGAGGGGGAGGGCCAGTGGTGTAGGAGGGGCATCTGTAAGGGAGAGGGTCAGCGAGAGCATTAGGAGCATCAGAGTGAGAGACTTACCTTGCTGGTAGCTGGATAGACGAGCAGTGAGAAGCAGGAAGCAGAGAGCAGCGAACCGCGTGCTTTTGAGATGCCGGCCGAGTCAAGTGTGGGTAGCAGGGTGACAGCGGTCGACGAAGCAACAGGCGAGTCAAGAGCAGTTCAAGAGTCGAGCATCTAGAGACGAGAATCTAGAGACGAGAGGCGGATGAGCGAGAACAGCGGAGGAAGAGAGCGAATCCGCTGCTGGGCGTGGACGAAGTGCGAGCTGTAGCTGCAGCTCATCGAGGAATGACAAGGATGAAGTGGTGACTCGGATCATGTTCTGTACTGATCTACCGGCTCTGCATCCTTTCCAACCCTCTCGGTCCCTCTTTCCTCGCCTTCTCCTGAGTCCCCCTTCTCATCATCGCCGAACACGGATTAATAGCATAGCAATAAGTCAATCCCCATCAAGGAGACATCTAAAACATCCCAACCACCCCAACAAACCCAACAACAACCATCAAGGCGCTGACCCCGACCTTTACGACCCCGGCCGAACTCTCGGCGGAGGCGCTCGAACTGGCGCTGGCGCTAGCAGACGCAGAGGACGACGACGAGGAAGCGGTGCTGGTGATAGTCTCGACGGCGGCGGTGGCGGAAGCGAGCGATGCCATCGAGATGGAGGAGGTGGAGGAGATGAGGTCGGCTTCGGCCTGAGGGAGGGAGGGAGGTCAGCTCTGTGCTCGATGAGGGCTGAAAAGAGGGCAAGGAGACGTACAGAGCTGGGGCTGGACGCGGCGTCTTCAGCGGTGGCGAGAGCTGAAGAGGAAGAGGCAGCAGTGTTGGTGACCTCGGCGCTGGGAGACAATGGGAGGGTCAGCGAGGAGCCCAAGTTGGCGCTCGGGAGATGGCTGCTCACCTGCTAGTAGTCACAGCAGCCGAAGAAGCATCCTTAGCGTCGGTAGATGCCACAGACGAAACCACGGTGGACGAACTGCAACCCAAATGTCATCACTGATCAGCCCTTGTCTCGGCGAACCTTCCGCCGAATCTCCCAACTCACGTCTCATCCTCTCCCGCTCCAGCCGAGTACTGCGCCGTAGCATTCTTGGGCTGGCCCACGATACTGCATCCACCCATAGCGGGACAGATCTCGGTCGTGAAATCGTAGCTCTCCCCCGACCCAGATTCATCGCCGTCAGTCTTATACTTCCCACCGCAATAAGCGTAGAGAGGATTGGACTGGGATACGACACAGTCCAGTTGGTGGTAGTAATTGAGAGCGCCGACGTCTGAAAGTGAGAAGGGTTAGAGGGAGGAAAAGAGCGCCGAGGGTGAGGAATTTGAGGACTTACACTGCGAAGAAGGAAGTCAGCTAGGTTCGGAAGTGAAAGAGGGAGAACATACGTTGATACACTCGGATCGGAACGCGGTACAGAAAGCAGTCGTGTCGTTGTAGCCCGTGAACTGAGGATCCGAACCGAGCACCGAGGAAAGGGGAAGCGAGGAGGGGTCAGCAGTTCATCCTCGCATTTAACCGCCGATGAGGCTGCACCAAATCCCTTATGTGGCTCAACTCCAGCTCCGCTTCCATCAATTCCTCCGCCCTCGCCCCCCGTCCGCTGCTGCGACCCTCTAACGTCCTTCCTCCTCTTCCGCCGAGCTGCTCTCCCGCCCCAGCAGCACCTCAAGAGACAGAGCAGCTCCAATATGTTGCAATGCATCCTTCTGTATTCACTCTCCAGCCCGCCTGGCCTTCTCCCACTCAAACCCCAAGCGCCGACATCAACAACCCCTCCCCTTCCCTTCCTCCTCGCCTTCTTAGCAACATTCAGAGCAGCACAAACTCACCTGAATACTGTAATCTCTATCCGCAATAGTCCCCTGCGAGAAGAGGGCTACAGCCGCGGATGCGCTGGCGAGGAGGAGTGCAAGCTGGGGGAGCATGCTGCTGGCGGGTGGTCGAGGAACTGGGGACAGGGAATGGAAAGAGTGTGGAAAGCTGTAAGAGCGCGCTGAGTCGAGGTGGCAAAGACGATCATGAGGAAGGAAGGAAGGAGCTGCGAAGCTCGAGCGAGAAGACGGCGAAGGCCTGAGCTTCTGGTGAGCTGTTTTGGGAGCATGAACCTTTCCTTTCCGATGGTGAGTCGTGACGAGAGAGGTTGGATCTGTTCTGCACCCTTGCAGGCTTGCGTGAGCGAGAGAGAAGCAGACGAGCCCCCAACTTGATCGCCGAGCTCTCCACTCCCTCTCTCACCCGCTGATCTATCTACCGATAGTCCCAGTGTCCATTCCTACGCATAATAATAAGACCATATCTCTACTTCCCCCCTCTACACCAGTACCCACAGTCCCACCACTCCCGCAACTCCAGCGATCCAGCTCGCCCCGACGGCGCCGAACTTGAAGCTAGCCGCCGAGCTGGGCTTGCCGTTGCTAAAGGGAAGGCCATTCGAGCCTGTTGCTACAGCGGCGGGGGACGAGGAGGAGTCGCTGTAAGACGGGCGATGTGGGAGAGGTCAGTCAGCGCTCCGAGTCGGGCTCGGCATTGGATAAATCTAAGAACCTACCTGCTATTTCCCGCCGCTGCCCGCGCATTCTTCCTCGCCGCATTCCTCGACTCCTCCAGCATCCTCACGCCGGGCATATCAGCCACAGCCACGCTGGTACCATCCCAAAATTCATTGGTAGACCACTCGGGCAGGAGGGTAGCGCAATATACCCAGGCTCGATTGGAGGAGGGGGAGAAGGGGAAGCATTCGGTTGTTGGGATGATGAAGTTTATGGGAAAGCCGTCGGGGTGCTCGAGGTCTGGCGAAAGGCAGAGAGGAGGGGGTCAGTAGATGAGGGGGAACGCCGAGAAGGAAAAGTTCAAGAAGGACACTGTGGAGGGTCAGGTCAGTAAGAGAGAGGGAGAGCGAGAAAGACAGAGAAGCTTACAGTAAAGCAAGATTCATAGAACGCGGAGCAGAAGGAGGTGGCATTGTAGCCCGAGTACTGAGTCGCCAAAAGTATTGAGCGCCGAGGAAGGGGGAGAGGGGGAGAGAGAGAGAGAAG
>MWVB01000006.1:516344-535299 GCA_003054985.1 Leucosporidium scottii | reverse complement strand
TGAGTTCCCCCCCACCCTACTTGAAAGACACGAAACGAACCCGCCGATATTTCTCTCCCCTTTTTTACCTTCCGAGCCGAGTGGCAGCGAGCGGCGAGAGAAGGAGAGGTCGAGAAGGAGAGCTGGGAAGCGAGAGTGAGGACAGATTGAGCGCCGAGCCGCCAGTGCCGAGCGAGTGGAGCAGCCGCGATGGAGTGAGCTACTTCGTGCTCGATTATAAGGGAGACAGAAATACGCGAGTGCTGTGCTACGAGGCTCCGATCGAGACGTGCTGCTCGCGGTCTTCCGTCTCGTTCTAGTATCGAGCGCAGGAGCAAGAAGAGCCCACGATCCGAAACGAGTCGGCGTGGGGAGCTGGGGAGATTGGGGTGGTATGTGGTCGGGTGGTGCTCATCCGCTCCAGCACCAGCGAGTCGACAAGCAAGCCACGGGGAGAGTCACGGCGTTCGGCGGTTGCTCCGGGAAGGAAGACGGGACGAGAGCAGGCGAAGGAGAGCTGCAGTGTCAGAACATTGAGCTTTCGAAACGTACTCAAGTACGTTACGTTCTTCTTCAGCCTTCTTTAAGCCGTCAGAGCTGCCGGAAAGGCGGGGAGAGCACGCCCGAGGAAGGCTCGGCGCTCGGCGAAGGCTTTGCAGGCGCACAGCCGGCGAAGACCGCATGAGAAACCTGCTGACCTCACTCGAGGTGGAAACGACCGTTTTCTTGCTGCTTTGATTTGGGAGGAGTTCTGGGAGTGGCTTCCAGAGCTGACCCGTGAGTGGCGAGCAGATTGGCTGTCGAATTCGGCGGCGCGAAAAGCAGAGTGGAGCGATGCTGACGGCTGGTCGGGTGGCAGCGACACCCAATGGTTGACTTACTGGATCATTTTTGGCGCCTTCAACTTTTTGGAGTCGATGGGCAAGGTGTTGGTCAATTGGCAAGTCCACTCACTTCCTTCACTCCCCTCTGCACCTCCACTGATCACTCGCTAACACTTCTCACTTTCACGAACAGGTTCCCCTACTACTACACTTTCAAGACCATTTTCATCCTCTACCTCATCCTCCCCTCCACTCGCGGAGCTCAGGTCATCTTCACCAAGGCGCTCAAGTCCACCTCCAACAAAACTCACGCTACCACCACCACCCCCGTCGCTGCTCTTCAAGAATCTCGCTTCCTCGTCTCCCCGCCGATCGATGGACTAACAGACTGGGCGATGGAGTGGCGGAGCAAGCGATAGAGCACTGAAGAAGGAGGAGGCAGCCTCGGCGGAGCAGCTCTCCTTCCTTTCGCGGCGAATCCCTCTGTCCAAACCGGTGATGGTGAATGTCGATGATGATATCCCGGTTCTACCTTTTACAACCTCATTCCTCTGCAACTCCCAGCCCTCTACTTCTCAGCAACGAGCTCACTCCACTCGCTCTCAATCTCTCCCGTCTGGCGTCCAACAATCTCGCGCAGCATGACGCGAGCGACATCTCCAACTGTTCATAGATAGGAAGGGAGGTAAGCTAGCGATACAGAAGAAGAGAGAAGGGAGAAGACGCACGGCCATCGGAGCCGCAGGGCACGGGGACGACGGCGTCCTCGTATCCGATGCCCTCGACGCAAGAGACGATGGCGGCCTGTCGATGTTGAGGGAGTGAATGGAATCAGCGAGCTGCGCTCAGGAGAAAGGAAGCAGAGAGAGCTTACCGTGCCGGAACCGAAGATCTCCTTGAGCGAGCCGTCCTTGGAGGCGGCGACGATTTGGGGCACTGTTGCAGGCTGTCGTCAGCCGCTGAGCCAGGGAGGAAAGAGAGGTTGGTGCTCACTGGTAAGATTCCTCTCGGTGACCTTGAACTTGGCGGGAAGGCCCTCGAGGGTCTTCTTGCCCTCGGCGTGGGAGCGGGCGAGGGAAAGGATCGAGTCGCGAGTGACTCCGGGAAGGATCACTGTGGGCGTGGGGATATCAGAGACGGAGCGAAAGGAAAGAGGTAGAGGTAGAGGTAGGATGCTTACTGTCCTCGAGTGGGGGAGTGACGAGCTCGATGGCTGTTCGAGGAAAGGGGAGGATCAGCAAGCGCCCGAGGAGACAGGAAAAGTGAGAGACAAGCAACTTACTGCCATCCTTATCCTCAAGCACGACGAACAAGTTCATCGTTCCAACCTCGGTTAGGCGGTGCTCGTCTCCATAGAGCCAGAGGATCTGCTGGTAGCCGAGGGCAGCGGCCTTCTGCTGAGGAACGACTCCTCCGGCGTAGTTAGATCCGAGCTTGAAGCCTCCAGTTCCTCCTGTAGGCCGACAGTAGCAAGGGAGCAAGTCAGCGCCGAAGCCGAGGGGAGAATGGGAGGAGAGAACGAACCAGGCCATGCACGAACGTCCGAGGTGGTGGCGAGAAGCTTGACGGGCTTGAAGCCCGTTGAGTAGTAAGGTCCGACGGGGCAGGCGCTGGTTCGAGTGGAGGAAGGTCAGCCGAGCGAAGGAGGGGAGAAGCGGGAGGAAGAGACCGACATGACGAAGAGGAGGACATCGGTGGAAGCTCCGACACCGAGCCCGGCCTGGGTACCAATCATGGTGGGGCGAATGTCTGCAAAGAGCGGTATGAGAGTGAGCGAGGTGTCGGAGAGACGACGGCGAAGAAGGAGCTCACAGAGCGAGGTTCCGGGGTCGGTGGGAATCCAGGCAGAGTCAATGTCGACGAGCTTCTTGATTAGGGTGGTGAGGTGCTCTCCAGTGAAGTCCTGTGAAGTCCAAGGGTTAGCGAGGAGCCTCGGCGATGGTTCGGAAGGGCTTCTTACGGGGAAAGCAAGACGCGCGGCCGAGCGGGTCATTCGCTCCATGTTCTACAGAGATGAAGACGTGTGTCAGCAGCTATAGTACGAGCTAAAAGCGATGCAACCCACCTTGTCGGGGCGGAAGAGCCTAGCAACGCCCGCCTTATTCTTGTAGGCCTTCATGCCCTCGAAGAGCGTAGGAGCGTAGTGCAGGACGGTAGAGGAAGGGTCGAGGGCGAGGGGAGCGTAGGGTTGAATCTTGGGGTTTCCCCATCCGGTCTCCGAGTTCCATGGGATGGTCAGCATGTGGTCGGTGAAGGTGCGGCCGAAGGTGAGCTTCGAGGAGGGAGGGATGGGCTTGGGCGAGGAGGTGAGCTCGACCTCGAGAGCTGAGGGCTGTAGGAAGGTACGATTGATGTCAGTAGGCCTCTTTGAACGACCGCCGCCCTACAAGAAGCGCGAGTGCCCGGCCGAAGCCAAAGCGATCGCATCTCGTCCGGTTGATCGTCTGCCAGCTCTGCGATCTTCGTAGATGCTGCCTGTAGAGCAGCGGGAGCCGTAGAAAGTTTCCAGTTGTCCAGCTCCAACTTCTCGGCCGGTCCTGTCGTCCCCACCAGCCGCACAATCGCCGCCTCTCCGTCGGCTGAGCTCTCCACGCCGTCTAAGAAGCTACTCACATCAATGTCAGCACCACCGATGGTCTCTCCAGTCATAGCATCGGTTCCCACTACAGGTCCTCCGGCCACGGGAGGTGACTTGGTTGCGCTGCCAATCTGTCGCGAGTTGGAGAGATGGAAGGAGCGGCTGAGGGCGGGGCCAGCGGCCACGCGAGGGGCGAAGCGAAGGGCGCCGGAGGTAGCAGAGCTAGAGCGAATAGCCTGCAGACGGCCGAGAGCGAGACGAGGCATGGTGAGCTACAAAAACGAGGTAGGAGGGAGAGCTGTTCGACGAGTCAAGCTCCGCGAAGTCGACAATCTTGAGCTGCTGCCACATCGGCATCGCAGACCGGCTCACTTGCTTGGCGTGAGTCAGAGCTGCAGATCCGCTGCCTTGATCAGCCCCAGCTAAGCTTCCTAAACCTACAGCTCGCTCCGACCGCGATGGAGCTTGACGACGACGCGACGGACTCGCTCTCCGCTCTCATGGACGACTCGGAGGGAGCTGAGCCAGGTGCGTAGTGCTAACGGGATGCGCCTGACCTTTGCTGAGCCCTTTCCCTGCCAGATCCTGCGCCTTACACTCTCGCGGCGACAGCTCCAGGCGGTCAACGGTTACCCCTCCTGCCAGACGACGTCCTCGCTCTGGTTTTCGCGCCACAACACTTCGACAAGATTTCAGACTGCGTCGGGATCTCTGCAACCTGCCGCGCGTTCTACCCGTACGGTCAGAGGTGAGTTCGGCGATGTTGCGCGCAGTGGAGCTGCTCGGACCTCGGCGCACTTCACTGACTGCCTACACCTCACCTTTCCGCTTTCTCTCACACCTGGAACATCTGCATCTGCATCTCGCTGGCTCACAGGCTACTCTGGGGAACGAAGGGACTGAAGGCCACTCTCGGCTCGGCGCTCCTCCAACTCCAGCTCGAAGCCTTCTTCGACCAACCTCGCATGCGCCCACTCGTCAGACGTCTTTGCTTGTGTATCGACAACACGGCTTCGACGGACGCCGGACGCAGCCAGCGAGCGCGGGACGTGCTCACCACGATGGACGACCTTGCGCATCGCCTCCCTCACCTCGAAACGCTTCGCCTCGACGGCCCCGAGAACGCGCAACCAAGTCTCGAGGACATCCTCGACCGAGCTTTTGCGTTCCCACGCCTCGCAGAGCTAGTGCTCGAGCTCCGTCGGTGGGCTACAGGGGACACCCTTTCCTGCTCCCTCTCGACCGTCTACCGAGCTTTCAGCGTCTGGCCGTCGCTCAGATCTCTCACTTTCAAGATCCCTCTACTACTCGACCGCCGAACGCCGCCGATAGGGCCACTGCCCCTGCATCACCTCAGCTTCGGCGCCGACTTCCACCTCCCCTTCGATGTCGTCGACCGTCTCCTGTCGGCGTCGAAGCCACATCTCACTTCGTTTACCTTCACGGGACGCGATCCCACCCTCTTCGACGTCTTCGGCCGCCTTCAAGAGCCCGGATGGAGCCTCAAGCGCCTCCATCTCGGAGCCAAGAATTTCTCGGTGCTCTTCAACCTCGACGATGCATCTCAAGGGCCTACCAACGACCTTCTCGAACGATTCAAAAGTATCTTGCCTTTCCATCTGGGCCTACAAGAACTCCGCATCGACTCCAACAACCGACCTTACGCCGACCGGCCGCTCCCCATCGCTCGGAGGTCCTTTTGGGGCCATCAGCTCGACGTCGTGGGGTTCTGGGACGCCCTACCGCTCACGCTGCGGATTCTCAAGGTCGATTGTGTTGTGGGCCGACGAGCGAAGGGCGTGATGGATTATTTGGCGCGGCCGTTGGAGGAGAGAGCTCGGCTTGAGGTGCTAGGGTTCTGCGCGAGTGAGGGGAGGGCTATAGGGATAAGGTGCGAGGAGCTGGGTATCCAGTTCGGTAAGTCGCTCCACTACGCCAATCTTCGTGTAATTGCTGACATGTCCTTCGCTCCCCCAGAGCTCGACGAAAAGTGAACGTTTTTGAACGGGCGCCTCGCCGGAAAGTGCGCGCTCTGAGGCCCGCTCCGTATTCAGGCAGCGTCGACGGCAAAGATCTTGGTCAGCTTCCCGCGGCAATTCAGCACGCTTTTCCCCCTTCACCTCAGACGACCGAACTTTCCGATCAGCGAGACCGAACCCCTCGGTGTCAAGCTCGGCCTAAGCTGCTTGGTCGACCTGGGGTCGGCTTCAGCTTTTTTCTCTTGCTCTCTCTCTCCTCGTTCATCCTCATTGACTGTTGCCGCGTTTCACTACTCAAACTCACCACCACAACCACCACTTCAACGATGCCTGCTCACAAGATCGTGAGTTCGCCTTTCCTTCTTCGCCTTCCTTGCTTCTCCAGAAAGGTTGAGCGCGTCTTCGAGCGATCAGCAAACTAACCACTTCTGCTCCCCTCCATGTTGCTACATTAACACGAACAGAACCTCGCCTTCTACCTCCCCCTCATCGCCATCGTTTGGTGTTTGGCCGTCGCCGGAATGGGAATCGGCGGTGCTCTCTGCGCTTACTACGGAGTGAGTTCTTGTAATTATCTCTTCCGGCGCCCAAGCTGACCTCCTCACCCCTTGCAGAGCGCCTTCCCCAGCGGCGAGCTCGGCGGAACCGTCCGTCAAATCGTCTTCGCCCACACCTGGCTCACCCTCTTCGGCATCGTCTTCACCGTCGGCGACGTAGTAGCACCCGAGACTGGTTTCTTTGGACTCATCCCCAACTTTGCGGCCTTCTTCCTCGGCTTCCTTCAGACCCTTGTCGGCGCGGGAGCTCTTCACGGCGCGCTTTCTAACGTGGGATGCGATGCCACTGCCAAGTGCACGCTATTCCGCGCATTGGAGGGAGTCACCTGGGCTACTTGGTGAGTGCTGGCGACTCGCTGGAAGCAAGAGCTGAGCTGATCCTTCGCTTCGCCGACAGCTGGGTCCTCTTCTTCGCTCTCTTCCCCCTCGCTGCCGCCGCCCTCAAGTCCAAGCCCGAGGAGAAGAAGCACAAGGAGGTTGAGCACTTCTAAGCTCGTACAGAGCTGTTTGTTCACGAGAGGAGGAGGAACGCGGAGTCGGCGGGAGGGGCGAGCGCCGAGAGGGAGGAGGCTTCGGCTTCGAGGACAGAGGGGTAACGCACCCAGTACATACATAGATCACCTAATCCATTGCATTAGCCCCTCTGCGCCTTTTGTCAAAGCCGATGATCGACGCGTGCGAGGCGAAGGACTTGGGCAAGCGAGCTCCGCCTTGCTCTTGAACTCTCACCACGACGTTGCCTGCTTCGCCTCGACCAGGATGCGCTCCCCTGTAGTATGTGGAACTCTCTTACCTACCCTTATCCCTCTGCTGACTCCTCGCTACCCCTCTACAGACCCTCACGCCGCTCTACAAGGGAGTCCTCGCCGTGACACTCGTGTCGAGCATCGTCGGTGAGTCATTGAGAGCTTGTTCAGCTCTGCAGAGCAGCGCTGACCCTTCTTGAACAGGGATCGGTCTCGCTGGATCGCTTTTGAGCCACTACGGCTCTCACATGCCCGGGGATGCTCTCCACCAAGTGACGATTCAAACGCTCTTCTCGATGGCTTGGTCGACGCTCTTCGGTGGTGAGTAGTGGGAGGGGGTTCTCAGGATGCAGGATGAGTGGAAAAGCTCACGGTCTACACCCACAGCGATCTGGCTCGTGGGCATCTTCTCTCTCCCTCGCTGGTTCGGTTCGCTCCTCAGTCACTGGACCGTCTTCTTCCTCGCTTTCGTGAGTCTGATCCTCAACTTCGGGCTTCTGAACGTGTCGCAGACGCTCATGACCCACTACAGCTTCAACTCCTGGTCGCCTCGGGCACTCTGGTTGTCGAGCTCTCCAAGGTCACCTGTTCGGCGAGTCGTTGCGCCTCCCTCGGCCCCGACTGGTGCATCCAAGATCGCTGCAACACCTTTTACGGTCTTGAAGGAGTCACCTGGGTAGTCACGTGCGTCTCTCGACCGCTCATTCTCGCAGAAAGCTGACCCTCGGTCTCGCCTTCGCAGCTGGCTCACCTTCACCCTCCTCGTCCTCATCGCGACGGAGGTCATGTCGCGCGGACCAAGGCGTCGCAAGGAGGACAAGAGCCTGAAGAGGGAGATGAGCAGGAGCATGTTGAGCCCCGTGAGGTCGAGGGCGTCGTTCGAGCAGCAGGACAGCGCGGGCAGTGGGAGCAGCGAGGAGGCGGCGAATGGCAAGCCCAAGGGGGATAGGTCGAAGGGTGCTCGTGCTTCGGTGTGAGATGGGGTTTTGTGCTTGCGTTTGAGAGTGCTAGTGTAGGACGATGTACTGCAGAGGGTTCTGATCCGTTCTCGAGCGACGAGACCTCGGCGCTGAAACTGTCCGTGCTGCTGCTGTTCGGCTCATCCCTCTCTGCTCGCCAGGACGACAGGGCATAGATTCAGTCCATTCCTTTGATCACAAGCTAAGCAAGCCAGCTTGACTCCTTCGCGCCGAGTCGTCTCCGGATTCCGTCGACCTTCAAGTTGCTCGGCTGTCGAGATTCGGAAGTCAAGTCAGCCAGTGTGGTCGTGAACAGAGTTGAAATGAGAGGCGAGGACGTACACGGAACTTCTCACGTGATTTCCTACTCCTCCTCATCATCATCGTCGTCGTCCTTGTCGTTCTCAGCCAGCTCCACCCTCGCCACCTCGGTCCAGCCTTGCTCCTGCTTCTCAAGTACGACGACCGCCTCCAGCTCAACCTCCGTCTCGCCATCCACGCTCTCAAGAACGCCGTCCTCCTTCAACACCAGGTTGAAATGCTGAGGGCTCTTCTTGTTGAGCTTCTCGGCGGTCTCGGCCGTCGGAGCCTTGACGAGCTCGAGGGAAGGGAACCCCGTCTCCTGCTTCAACGGCTGGGAGATGACTTGGAGCTTGGTCTTGAGTATCTTGGTGAGGGTTTTGAGGCTCTGGTCATCGCTCAGCGCGACGACCAAAGGTTTAGCTTGCGCCGTCGACTCCGAATCGCCGAGGCCGAAGCTGGTGATGCTGAGGGAGGGAGCCGGCGGGGGGACCAATTGCGCCGCGCCAGAGGAGCGCCGGAGCAATCCATCATTATGCTGAAGCTAAGAGGTCCAGCGCGCGCGGGAGCGATGACGGACTCTTTTTTGCGCCAAAGGACCACGGCCTTCTCGACCTCAACGGCGAGCTCGTCCAGAGGACTCGAAGTGACGATCTTGGAGAAGAAGCGGATGAGGGGCGGCGTGCAGGGAGTCGCTCCGTGAGCGGTCACTTTGGTGGCAAGAGCGGTGACGGGCGAGTCGACGACGGTGAAGGCGAGGGCGTAGGTGTGAGCAGCTGTAGAGTGTGAGAAGAGGGCAGTGGTGCTCTACTAGCTTCTGTAGGGCTCTACTGACCCATTTCGATGAGCGACGTGTTTCGAGCAAGTTGTGGCAAAGAGCAGAAGAGAGGTTCCGAGGCTTGTAATTTGGCTAGACGGCGAGCTCCTCTCTTGCGCAGCGGTCAAGGCGTTCGAGCATGTAAGGATGCAGAATGTAGTAGGTTCATAGACAGGTCAGCTTTTGTGCAACAGATGCGTTCTCAACTCTGATCGAGAGAATGGAAGTGCGGAGGGCGAGCGCAAGACTGAAGACTAATCTGAAGTTGAAGGCGCCGAGCTCGTCGACGGCTGTCGTCTGCCCTCATTGGAGCCAGCTGAGAGGATGTCACACTCAGCTTACAGTAGGAACGCTTCACCATCCACGATCACCAAACGAGCATAGCAAGCTACAGATGAGTACCGACCGCCCGAGCTTGAGAGAACGAGTTGCGCCGAGAACCCGGCCTGGGCTACTGTACAGCACTGTGATGTCCACCTGATCGCCAATTCATCTGTTTCCAACTCTTGAGCAGCGCTGCCGAGTGTCAAAGAGTGTGAAAGGGTTCGAAGTCCAACGCCGAGCACGTTCGGCTTGTCCGAGCCTAAGGTCTCCTCATCACCATGTACTTCTATTCGACCTCCATTCCATTATCGCTCGACGTCACTACCGCTCCATCTTCCCTCACTTCCATCGCTCGCTCGCCCTCCTTCCCATTCGGCGCTCGCTCGACCCAGCTCGGCTCTTCCCTCTCCACCTCGGACGGCTCGGTAGAGACGGATAGGGACGACCGTACGGTTGGGAGAGATTGGGAGAGATTGGGAGAGATTAGGAGGATTAGGGGGATTGGGCTGAGGAGGATCAGGGGGAGGAGATGGGATGTCGGAGAGCGGGCTTTGGGCGCGGGAGACGAGGATCATCTGTTGGCTTGAGACTTCTCATTAGCTCTGAGCCACAGGTGAGCTACAGCGTCAGTCTTTATGTATTGCAGACTTCTCATTAGCTCTGAGCCACAGTCGACCTCGAGAGCCCGCTCTGTTACGGCTTCGGCGGACAGTCCTCGGCTGCTGTCGCGAGCCCGCTTGACCGCACTCGTTCGGCTGCTCAAGCCAGTAGGTCAGCAGTCGGCCGTACTCCGACGTGACCTCCCAATCTGCATCAGACGACCACTTTGGTACTCTCGGCGATGGGCAGCCTCAAAGCTCGAAAGAGGATCATCGAGGTCAGCTGGACGACGGCCGGAGGAGAGGGAGAACTACTTTGGCGTTAAATCGGTGCAAACGAGGGTGTTTGCTCAGCTGATCCTGTACGAACCCGCTTAAGCGCCCAAGCGCCCTAATCGGCCGCTGTGTCAGCTCGGCGCAAGGGGGGCTCGCTGCGATCAGCAGGTCGACTTGAGCTGCAAGTCAATGGTCAGCTGGCTGCGATAACGTTAAAAGAACTCTCTCTCATGTGAGCTCGACACCCACCGGCGACGCTGTAGGTCTCCACAAAAAAGCTGCCGGCCGCTAACACTCGGCATCCCTGGGCGCGTGCTGCCTCGACGCCTTTTGACTCTTGACCACCTCGACTGATACCGCGCCCGCTCAGCAGACGCACTTCCAGCACATTTCAAGACAGTCGATATCAAGCTGCAGCACGCCCAAGATGACGATCCCCGTTAGCACCCTCGCCGTCGAAAGCGTCGACCTTTCGCACCACATCAACTCGAGCTCCAAGGCTCGTCAGCCTTCGCCTCTGAAGGATCTGCTCAAGTACATGGTCGAGCCTGGAATGTGCTCGCTTGCCGGAGGTGAGGGCTTCATCAGGATGAAGGGCGAAGGAATCGGGGGAGGAAGAGGCAGCGCGAGAATCGCGAGATGGCGCCGATGAAGGGTTTGGAGGGGCGGAGAAGCTACAGCAGCCTACGTTATGGTGCACCCTGCTCTCAAGTAGGACGGCAGCCGTTCAGAGAGCCAGGGAGACTTGCCGTCGGCTCATCCACCTGCGCCGAGACGTTGCCTCTCCTGCGGTCACGAGTCATCGACCCTCTTGGGCCGGCCAACGCTGACCGCTTCACTCTCGTTCGTAGGTCTCCCTCACCCAACGCTCTTCCCGTTCCAAGAGGCCACCATCAACGCCTACCCTGCCACCGCCGATCTCGCTATCGACGCGCCCACGGCAGCCGCCGAGGACCTCCTCCCCCTCTCCATCCTCAAGTACGGAGCCAAAGGAGATGACCTCGCCACCACGCTGCAGTACGGACTCTCGAATGGCCACCCTTCCCTCGTCAAGTTCGCTCGCGAGTTCACCGACGAGCTCTTTGCCCCTGCTCGCAAGGACTACGAGATTCTCTTGAACAACGGGAACACTGACGGGTGGAACAAGTGAGTGGCTCTGCTTCCGTCAGCCCGCGGTAACTCTGACGTGAACTGCACCGAGCTGACTTTTCCCTTGCACCTTCTCACTTTCTTCAGGATCGTTCGCCTTCTCTGCGAGACCGGGGACTACCTTCTGACTGAGGAGTACACTTTCACCTCTGTACGTCGCTCGGATGAAGTACCTCGTCTACCCACAAAGAAGGCTCGTCGCTGACTCTCTCGCAGGCTCAAGGCGTCTGGATTCCTCTGGGAATCAAGGCTGCTCCCGTGAAGATGGACGAGCAGGGTATGCGCTCTGATCACCTCCGCCAGACCCTCGCTGAGTGGGAAACCCAACACCCCGGCGTCAAACGCCCCCATGTGTGAGTAGGCTAGCCTAGCAGTCGCCGAGATCCACCGATCCCTCGCTTTCGCAAAAGCTGACCTCTTCGACCTCAGCATGTACATCGTCCCCGTCGGCTCGAACCCCACTGGTAGTACCATGGGCGCACAGCGTCGCAAGGAGATCTACGATGTCTGCGTCGAGTTCGGTGAGTCCCCTCTCCTTCGCTCTCGCTCGTGAAAGAGGCTCATCGGCGGCATCCCGACCTACAACAGACGTTATCATCGTCGAGGACGATCCCTACACCTTCCTCCAATTCCCTCAATACGACCTCGGCGCACCTTCTGCTCTCGTCGCTCAAACTGGGGAACAGTTCAAGACCTCGCTCGTCCCCTCCTTCCTCAAGTACGACACTCAAGGTCGCGTCATTCGCATGGACACCTTCTCCAAAACTATTGCTCCCGGATCACGCGTTGGGTACTTCATTGCCAACCCTCTGTTCACGGAGAGGCTGCTCCGAGGAACTGAGGTGGAGACTCAGGCGCCGAGTGGGTGGTCGCAGATCATTCTGAGCAAGCTGCTGTGGAATTGGGGCATCGAGGGTGAGGTTTTTCGCCCCAAGGGTAGACGAAGCCGGCGCTGACCGCTTCCTCGACCATACAGGCTTCCTCACCTGGCTCTCGAACCTTCGTGACCAGTACCAGCACCGCCGTGACCAGATGGTGTGTTGCCCTTTGCTTGCTCAGAGCTGATCTTTGCTGACCCTCGCTCTCTGCTACAGATCGACGCCTTCGCCCGGCTCTACGACCTTCGACCCGCCTCCGAGACCTCGATCCCCGGCGCCGAAGGACTTGTAGCTTTCGCCAAGGGCAGTGAGACCGCCATCTTCAGCTTCGTGCCTCCTACCGGTGGTACGCTTGACCCGTTCCGTAAATCCCCCGCTTCGAGCTGAAGAGCTGACCTTTCCGCCCCCTCTCTCCCCCCCGCCTGTCGCTCACGTCCTCAACACCGACTCGCACTCCTTCAACACCAACTCGCACACACCAACCCGCAATTCTTCAATAGGCATGTTCATCTGGGCTCGCTTCTACCTCACCAACTCGCCCCGCTACGCTTCCTACGCCTCCCAGCCTGATCCCGAGCAAGCATTCATGACAGATCTGTGGAAAGAGCTCGCCGCTGCTTCCGTTCGTCCTGCTCTTCTTTAGCCTTTTCTCATATCTTCTCAAGCTGAACTTGCTCTACATCACAGGTCCTCCTCGTCCCCGGAGCCTACTACTCGCCATGGCAGGGCGCCGACAAGGTCACTACCGCTACCCGAGGGGAGGAGAAGGATGTCGGCTTCTTCAGGCTAACCTACGCTATGAACACTGTGCGTCTTCGCTCCCCCCTCTTCACTGTCCGAGATCGTGCTGACCACCTCGTCGGTCAATTTGAGCAGAAGGAGGAGAACGAGGCGGGACTCGAGCGCATGAGTAAGGTGCTGCAGAAGGTTTGGGGACTCTAGATGTTATGGATTATGCACGACGCAGTCACTTCAACTGATATGCACGACGCAGCCACGTTAAGCGAGAGCTTGAGAACGAGAGCGAGCAATCACCGAGCTTCGCTGGAGCTTGGGGCGAGACTGCCACGGTCGCTCACGAACGCGTGACTTGGGTCATACTCGCGAGATTTTGGCATGCGCGAAGTCAAGAGCAGACGAGAAGGAAGCGCACGAGCAGGCTCGCCGAAACTTATTCGCCGAGAACCGCTCGCTGAGCACCCAACAGAAGCGAAACCGAAAGCTTTCTTGGCCTAGTAGCGATCACGAAGCTCCTCGAACATCTCCAGGCCCTTCTTGAACTGCTCCTCCTCCTCATCCTCCGTGTCCCATTGATCATCCTCCTCGGGGCGTCCCTCGGCAATCCTCTTCGCCCTCTTCTGGAAGCGCCTCTGGATCTTCATACGCATGGCCGTCACGTCCATGACATCCCTGATGGTGAGACTATCTACGAGATCCTCATCGTACTCGACCACCTCGAGAGTCGTTTCAAAGTGCGAGAGACTTTGAGCGAGGGGGACGCGAGCTTTCGTAGCGAGGAAGTGGTAGATGGGGTAGAGGATGAGGTGGGTGAGAGGCGAGTGCTTGAAGGAGATGAGGTGGTCAAAAGGCTGATACGCGGTAAGGCGGAGCCACTTGAGGTGAGGGAGGTCGTAGAAGGCCGATTGATCCTCGTCCAGACCCTGGCTAGCGACTTCGAGCCTCTCGAGGGTGGTGGAGAAGTAGGAGGTGAACTGCATGAGGAGAGGCGTGTCGATTCCGGGGCAGCTCCAAACATCGAGGTGTTTGATGGGCGCGAGCCACGAGGCCGAAGGAGGGAGGAGAGGGGGGAAAGCCACGGCTTCGAGCTTTAGAGTCGTGAGTCGGTGCAAGTTGGCCATGGCGGTCCAGAGGGTGACTCCATTACCGAGAGCAATGTTCTCGAGCGACAGGCTGGTGAGGTTGAGGGTGCAGCGCAAGAAGGAGGCCACGAGCTCGGGATCCAACGCTTGTCCTCCACTCCCCGCCTCCTTCTCCTTCTTCTGGGGGCGAAGCTCGAGCTTCGTCAAGCGTTGTCCGAGATCCTGCGTAAAAGCGGAGTAGATCTCGAGTCCCGAGAGAGCAGTAGCATCATAGTTGAGCTCGAGGTCGAGGGCGACGAGGTTGGGGAGTTCGGCGATGATCCTCGTAGCGAGCGCACGACGACGAGCCGCGAGCGAGATAGGTCCAGGGTTAAAGTAGTGGTTGCCCTTGTATCCGGGACCTTCTCCTCGAAAGACGACCTCGCGCACGAGCTGCTTGATGCCGGGGGGGAAGGACGAAAGGAAGCTCTCGAGCTCGGGGTTGGACTTGCGCGAGATGTCGATGCGCTGAGAGGTTGACAAGCACGTCAGCTCCATTACGTATCTCTCCAGAATACTTTTGGAAAGCTCACCCTGAAGAGGATACGACTCGCCAAGCTACGAAGCTCCTTGTCTACGAGTGAGAGCGAGCGCAGCAGCTTCCAGTCGGTCTTAATGCCACCACGAGTCTGACTCTGTACCGCTAGCTTGACGATCTCCAGCTTGATGTCGGGCACGAGCTGGTGGAACGAGGTCGACGGCGAGGCGGAAGAAGCGAGCGAGAGCGAAGCCATCCTGCGCGCGAAGAGCGAGAGTGAGCTGGCTGAGGGGCGGGAAGCTCTGAGACTGCTATAGTACAGACTTGTAGGTCTGTGCAAGCGGTGGAATACCCACCTGAGCAGTCGGAAGCGAGTCGCTGAGGACAGTGAGTGGAAGGAGAGAAAGCGAGATTCGGCCGTTAGAGAATCGTCGCGTTGAGAGTGGCAAAGCTCGCGCTACTCAAGTGAAGGTTCATCCAGCCTTCTGAACGATCTGCAGCTCTCTACACTCGCCTATTCGAAGTTACTGCCAGCTAGACCGAGCAGCGGGGTCCCAGCTCTCGATGCGGAGCTCAGGGGGGCACCATTCAGCTGCAGCAAGGAGAGGGGGGAGACGGAGGGGAGCTCTGCACGTGAAACCCAGCTATGTAAGAGACACTCTGGACCATTGAGATGCAGATCCGCGACTCGGAGCTCCAGATACTCCAACCCAGGCTCTCACCTGACTTTGCCTGCTTCTCTCTCGCTCCTTCCAATTCTCGACTCGTTTTCGCGTTCCCCCGTGTGGTTCTCGCTTTACAAGAGGAAGTAGAAGATACAGGTCGTTCCCCACTACAAGACTACAGCCCTCCCCAGCTGGGCCCCTTCCCCCCCTTCGAAAACCCTCCGCTTCCTCTCTTCCCCCCTCCGCCCGCGCTCGCCCCCAGCTTTCGACTCGCTCCCAAGTGCTCGGAAACACGACGTCTAGACACCTCGGTCTTTGCTCCCATTGATGACCAGTGTAAGTAGACAGCTACTATTTGCCATCTCCTGCTTCCCTGCAGGTTTCTCGACGTAGGGTTTAGGCGCTGACGCTTGCTTCCCTTGGCGGGTCAACAGGAAGCGCTGGCTGCTCAGAGTTCCATTTGGACGAGGGTAAGTCTCGAGGGCGAGTTGTAGGGCAGCAGGCTGATTCAATACACTCTAACACAGCTACCCAACGAGGCGACCAAGTCTCGGTTGTCGCCTACACGAGGGGAGCAGCAGCAGCAGCAGCAGTACCACCCCCCCACAGCAGAGTTCGACCCTTCCCCTCGCTCTTCCATCTCGTCTTCCACCTTCTCCGCTACGCCTTCCAGCTCAGCTTCTCCCGCTCAGCCTCCCGTACAGCTCCCGCCGGGCTTGTTCCTCGACCCTTCGCGCTCACCCTCGCAACAGCGCAAGTCGTCGCCCCAGTCGCCCCCCGCGTCGAGCCTCTACCCCGACTCGGCCCACGCCTTCCCTGGCTTCCAGCGCAAGGATTCCACTTCTAGTACCTACGACCACAAGTCGCTCTCCGCCACCTCTACCGGTACCGTCAGGCCTTCCTCAACCGCGGCCTCCGCGAGCATCTCCGCTACGAGTGCGTCCCCTTAGCTTTTATTGCTTTCAAACCTCGCAGGAGAGGGCTGACCGTTTTCCATAATTCGACAGGCGCTGTTACTACCCCTGCACCCGACGAAGATCACACCCAAGCGGCCCTCGCCGAGATCTTTGGCGGCCAAGTGCGACCTCACTTCCGCTCTTCGTCGGTCGTCTCGCCTCGCGCCGAAGTCAGCCCTCCCGAGTCGGGCAGAAGCTACTTCTCCCCTCCCGCTCCCAAGTCGCCTTCCAACGCCCGCGCCGTCCGCCCTCGCTCCCAGTCGTCAGCCCCCGCACTCGATCCCAGCTTCCGCCATCAAGCCATGAACCAGTCGAACGGAGTCTTTAGCGGCGGCCAAGGAGGCCAACAGCTGCAGTACCATCCTCAGCAGCAGCAGCAGCAGCCCGCCGACCAGTACGGCTACCGCCCCTCCTCGTCCAATTCCAACTACTCGTCCTCGCTCCCTTCCAACGGCGCCAACCCCATTCGCATCGGCTCGGCCGCTTCCAACCACGACGACCGCTCGCCTTCGCGCCCTCCTCTCGGCCACTTTAGCGGCTCCTACACTGGCGGCAACGGCAGCGCTGGCTTTGACCAGCAGACCGGCTGGCGGAGCACCGGGTCTAGGCAAGCCGCATCGTTCGGATGGGAGGATGCTGAGCGTGAGGGCAGGACCCGGTCGCGTGACGAGCAGCAGCGTCCTTGGGGGGAGTCGGACTTCTCCTCGTCGCATGCTAGTGGGATTGGCCTCTCCAACATGTCGCCCTTCACTCGCGACGGAGGCCGGACCCTCGCCGACTTGGGAGAAGGAGCAGCTGCTTACAAGGCGAGGAGGGATTACAGCTTGGGAGCGGTGGGAAGTGGTAGAAAGAGGAGTGATTCCGAGTGGGGGAGGGACAGGACCCTCAAGGAGGCTGAGGATGAGGATGAGGACGCCTTCGCGCCGCCTACCAAGAGTGGAGCCACCTCGCGGCGGCATTCGTTCGCTGCTTTCAACCCGCCGAGCAGGAGTCAGATCGGCTTCAACCTCCCTGATGAGGATAGGGCGCCGTCGTCGTCGTCCAACTTTGGCTCCAGCGCGCTGATGGGAGGAGGGTTCGGCGGCGCCGGGAGCTCGGCCATCAACGACGATGATCTCGCTGCCGACCTCAACTCTCTGCACCTCAACCTCGAAGCTCACGTCGCCGCCGAGGACCACAAGTCGCGCCAACAGCAGGAGCAACAGCGCCTCTCGCACGTCGGTTCGATGCCTACCAACTTCCCTCCTTCTCACCCCTCCTCCCGCCGCTTCGAGGACAGCTCCTCTCACTCGAGATCGCCGCCACCAAACTCCAACGTTCCCCTTCGCTCTCCCGCCGCCGTCGGACCAGGGTCCTCGTCGAGATTCTTCCAGCCTCAACCTCCAGCGCCGACGACGTCCATCACCCCCTCCACCGCCTCGAGGATGGGTTCGCGCTTCGAGTTCGGCAGTTCGGGTGCAGGCGGAGGAGGAGCAGGTTCGAACGGCAGTGGCTCGCTCGCTTTGGGCGACTTTGGGCTCGGCGCGTTCGGCGGAGGTCAGCAGCAGGGCTACGGCGGTGGACAGCAACAGCAGGCGCCGAACCGCTTTGTCCCCTCGTTTGGACTTCCTCCACCTTCCCCTCCCAGCTCCTACTACTCGTCGCCTCTTCCCGCTCCCGGCCTCTCGGCTCAAGCGCCCGCCTTCCAAGGTTTCCCCGGCCAAGGTCCTCCCTCCCATCAACAGCAGCACCAGCCTTTCTACCCCTCGCAACCCCAACACCAGCAACAGCAACAACAGCAGCAGCAGCAGCTCGGTACCTCTCCCGGCGGATCCCAGTCCAACGAGCTCGTCAACCTCGGTCGTGGAGTTCCACTGCACACCGTCCCCGCCAATGCTCCGCTCTACATTGTCGAGTTCAAGGCGGGTAGGAAGGATCTCTTTTACGTCGAGGATCCAAACCTTAAGCTGCGTCAAGGAGATCTCGTCATCGTCGAGGCCGACCGAGGGTTCGTCTTCTCTCTCTCGCTCTCCTTCTGCCCTCCGTGAGCGTTCGCTGACTCTCTCCTCGCTCCGAATACATCAGACGCGACGTCGGCAAATTCTTCAAACCCTGCTCCCTGGACGAAGTCCAAGCCTTCCAACAACGCCTCGTCGAGATGGCTCTCGGACAACTCGCCAACCCGGGCCAAAGCGGGCAAGGCGCTCCTCCTCCCAACGCCGCTGCCTTGGCGAGGATGACCAAAGAGTTTCAACCCAAGAGGCTGTACTCCAAGGCCCTGCCCGCCGATACGCATCAGTTGTTGAGTAAGGCGCAGGATGAGGTCAAGGCGTTGGCGTTGGTGAGGAGTAAGGTGGCGCAGAAGAGTGAGTTTGACTCGGTTCGGGTTGGAGAGGAGCGGTGAGAGCTATAGCTGACGCTTTTCTTGACTCACCTCGTGCAGATTTGCCGATGGAAGTGTGCGACGCCGAGTGGCAGTGGGATCGTCGCAAGCTCACGTTCTACTACACGGCCGATACGAGGGTCGACTTCCGCGAGTTGGTACGAGAGCTCTTTAGGGTCTACAAAACGCGTGTGTGGATGTGAGTTGTCTCGCAGCTTTCTCGACCGAACGAGCTGCTGACCCTCCCCTTCTTCGAACGAACAGGTGCTGCCTCGACCAGCAGGTGCGCCTGCGATTTTTAGAGATTCAGGGCTACGCTAACCTCATCCACCGTACAGTCCGGCGTCTGGGACTTCAAGTAGTCGACCAACCTCCTTCCTCGGCTTTCCCTTCCCTTCCCGCCTCCATCTGTCCCGATACCCCTCGTTCCTCGCAGTCCCTACATTTTTACGCTTGCCCTTCCTACCCCTCTCTCATACCGCTGTACATCATCTCCCCCTTCCCCTCTCTCTCTTCCTCGGTCCTCCCACTCATCGACATCCCACGACCTCATATACGGGGCGGGAGGATTCCCCCCAAGAAACCGTCGCTTTCCCGGTTAATAGCACGATACAAGCTCTCCCATATACAAGAAGCCCTCCCCCACCCCCGGTCACGTTCAGATTAACCT
>MWVB01000006.1:498440-516309 GCA_003054985.1 Leucosporidium scottii | reverse complement strand
TCTGTTGGCGTAAAAGAAGGAGTTCAAGTTGAGCTCGATGGACCGAGAGAGACGAGAGAGAGACTTTCCCACAGATTAGTTGCCCCACGGTGTATAGGTTCTTCTTTTTTTGCTTTCTAAGAAGCGATGTGTAGTCAATACGAAGGCAGTTCTCTACATCTCGATTAGAACGAGCCGAGAGCAGCGAGCCGAGAGGGATTCGAGCTTCGAAGTGGAGAGAGGCTCTTCTTCCGACGACATCACACATCCCAGCATGGTACGCCGAGTCATCTGCTTCTGCTGCACCTAATCAAACTCACGCCCCTCACTTCCCTACAGCACGGCATCAAGCGCTCTCGTGTGCCCCCCGTCCCCGACTCGGCAGAAGTGGAGCGCAAGAAGCGCGAGAAGGAGGCCAAGCGCATTGAGGAGTACACTGGACTCGTCTCTGCTCTCCGTGAGAAGGTGAGCTGTCTTCGCTGGAGCGCTACAGCCCGTGCTGACGAGCTGAGAGCTGACCCCGCGGTCACATCTCGTTCTCTCGTTCTCGACGCTCGTTGCTGCAGTCGGATACCAAGGACTATAGCCAGGAGACGCTACAGCTCACAGCCAAGGTTCTGGCGCTCAATCCAGAGTATCAAACAACCTGGGGCGTCCGGCGACGCGTGCTGCTCGAAGGGATCTTTCCACCACTGTACGTCTCTAGCTCTCCCATCTCCTCAGTCACCGAGCCCACATGCACTCACACCCACAGCTCGCTCGAGGAGAAGATCCAATCCCTTCAAGCGGACCTCTTGCTCACCAACGAGGCGCTCAAGAGCAATCCCAAGAACTACAGCGTTTGGGAGCATCGCAAGTGGTGTCTGGAGACTATGGGGGAAGGCGCAGATTGGGGGAGGGAGATGAAGATGTGTGAGGCGTATCTTGAGAGGGACGGACGGAATTGTGAGTTGCTCGGCGGGGTCTCTCACTCGGCATCCCTTCGGCCTTCTTGTGGCTCGTTTCCGCGCTCATGCTGAACGCATGATCTACAACAGTTCACTCGTGGGACTACCGCCGATACCTCATCGCCTCAATCCTCGCCCTTCCCCCTTCGCCGAACCGTCCTCAACCCACCACCACCTCCGAACTCGCCTACACCACCCGCAAGATCTCGGAATCCTTCAGCAACTTCAGTGCATGGCATTATAGGACGAAGCTGCTGCAGAAGTTGTGGGAGGAGGAAGGATGGGATGAGGAGCATGAGGAGAGGAGGAAGAGGGTTGATGAGGGTGAGTCGAGGGAGGGCTGGTGCAGCGGGAAGAGAGGGACTGATCGCGCTCCTCTATGCAGAGTTCGAGCTCGTCAAACAGGCCAACTGGTCGGACCCTAACGATCAGAGCGCATGGCTCTACCACCGTTGGCTCGTCGGAAAGGGTGAGCGCTGTCTCGGCATCCGCTACCTCGTCGAAAAAGGCTGACTCTCGACTTCTTTGGCACAGGCTCTGTCCCCATCGTCCGCCGGGAGATCGCTGGGATCGAGGAACTGCTCGAAGAGGAGCCAGACTCTCGCTGTAGGTCGCTTCTCCCTGTCCTCTGCCTCTCCGACCTCTGAGCTGACCCATTCCTCCTTCCCTTTTCCCTCTCCTTCCTTTGCCACCCTCTTCCAGGGTGCCTCGACTCTCTCGTCTACTACAAGCGCCTCCTCGTCGGCCTGCTCGAGCCGGAAGGAGAGGCGACTCGGGAGGAGCGAGAAGCGCTCAACCTCGAAGCGCTTGGGATGTTGGGGAAGTTGGAGCAGGTGGACCCGATGCGGGGTGCGAGGTACAGGGATCTTGGTGAGTGGAGCCTTGTCGTCTCTATCCGCTCCAAGATGAGCGAGAGCTGACACCCCCGCTGTCGCCGAGCAGCCGTTCACATCCTGCCAAACAAGAGGTAGATCGTAGGAAGTCGGGCTGGACGTTGTTGTAATCTATCAGTCGACACTGCCTGTGCGAAACGAGAGCTTGCATTCCTCTACTCTGCGAAGTCGAGCTGCCCCCACTTTCGCTTCTCTGTCTTCCTCGCTATCCTCGCTTCCCACTTCTCATCTCGATACAGCATGGGTGAGCAGCTAATTCAATAGCTTCAGATGGTCTACTGACCCTTCTCATCACCAAGCTGACTCCCCTCGTGGTTCGTTCTCAGGCGTTGCGCTCTGGCTCTCACCCGCCGCCTCCTCCGACGACGACACAGCCCTGCAATCCCTGCTCGAGAATCTCTCCACCACTCATTCGACACCAGCTTTCGAGGCTCATGTCACACTCCTCACTGGCATCCCCACCGGCGCTCCCCTAGAACCGCTGCTCGAGCAGCTCGAAGGCGCCGTGCAGGGCATCAAGCCACTCGAGCTGCACTACGAAGAGCTCGGCACGAACGGCACCTTCTTCCAGTATCTCTTCGTCGCCATCGAGAAGAGCGAGGAGCTCAAGGAGCTGAGAAGTCGAGTCCGAACGGCGTGCTTGCCCCCCAGCGTCAGCTCCAAGGCCGACGACTACTTCCCGCACCTGTCGTTGATGTACGGCGAGGATACAGAATCGAGGAAAGTGGCCGAGGTGATTGAGGGGCTTAAGAAGGAGGGAGGGGAGGAGGTTCGGACGGGCAGAGGGTTCACGGCGGAAGAGGTGCTCGTTGTTAGTTGTGAGGGACCACCCAAGGAGTGGAAAGTGCTGGGGAGGGTGAAGCTGCAATCTTGAACGTAGCTGCTGCTGCTCTCGAGGCTCGCGAGGGACTAGCAACCATCACCGAAGCGCGTCGCTCGGCCGAACTGTCCGTATGTTCACAGGTTGTGGCACGTACTGCTCTACAGAAAGGGTCAGCTCTACTTCTGCAGGCTGAGGAGCACTGCTTACAAGTCTCAAATTGGCCGGGGGTGAAGTCGAAAACGAAGACGTCCTCGAGCTTGCCCGCGAGCGTCTTCTTGAACGCATCGTGTACCGGATCATCGTTGACGTAGAAGTCGCGATCCTCCTCGCTCGCGAACGTGGCGATGAACGAGTGCTCGTAACCCTTTGCTGCTCCCTCAGGCGAGTTGTTGCCTCCGCCAGACACCTCGAGGATGTACGGCGTCGTCTTGTCGGTGGGGGAGAGGCAGGTGTCCTTGAGGGCGAGGAAGCGGGATCCGATGAGGGCTTTCTCGGCGGAGGAGACTTCGGCGTTGTAGGCGAATGACACGATGTGATGAACGACCATTGGCGCAGAGGGAGACGTCGGAGAGAGAGAGGCGCTCGAGCTTGCGAAATCGAAGTGGGGCGTGGGATCAGGGGGCAGAACTCTCCTAGTTGCTTACAGCTGCTTATCAAGGAGCTTGAAAGCTGCTGAGCAAGCTGTCGAAATGGTGACTAGCCATGGCCGAAGGAGTGTCTGTTATCGCCGAAGCTGCAACGCGAGGGACTTGGTACAGCTCTGAAAGCAGCACCCTACGCTCTTCAAAATGCCTACAGAGGTCAGGGAAAGCGTTCATGCACTTGAAAGTTCGCCAAAGATGCGACCGAGCCAGCTGAGCGAGCGAGCCAGAACTCGGCGTTGGCTTCTGCCACAACCGTCAGATGCCAAGTGAGCTTAAGAAGCTGGTCTGGACCCCAAAAACAGTTAGAACTGACCACTGCTGCTCTCAGAGGACTCCACCTACGCTCTCGCCTTCTCGCTATCGCTAGCGAGCTCGGCGCCACTTCAGCAACTCGCGCTCGCTCTTTCGAAGCAGCACGGCACACCTCTTCCCTCGCCCTACGTACTCATCCACTCAGTACCAGACAGAACTACCCTCAAGAGCCTACAAACCGCGGTGGACAACTGGAACGCTCGCCGACAGCTCCTCGAGGCCATCGCCGAACCGGGGGGCTCTTCACACTCGCTCAAGGTCGAGCTGAGCATCGTCGACTTGCTCGTGGAGCAGCACCAGATTTCTATCGGACTGAAGGCTCAGCATTGTAGTCGTTCCACCTCGTTTGGACCAGGAGACCGAGCCTCATCCCTCTTCGCCGAGCTGCACGCTGCGCTCCTCCCAGGACTCCCACGGCCTCCCGCCTCGTCCCAGATCTTTCGCCTCTCCCTTGTTACCTCGAACACGCCTTCTCCGAGCGAGAACAGTGTCCACCACTCAGTGGAAACGGTCGACACGCTTGAGATTTGGCGAGAGCTTCGCAAGGAGCGTCAAATCGCCAACGGGACCAAGCACGGAGGGATCGGGCTGACAGTTGCTGGAGTAGCTAGTGTCACGGTCGACGAGTTGGTGGTATTGGAGATGTCCGAGGGCGACGAGAGGAAACGGAAAGAGCTGGCCGAGTTCAGCTGAAGTGAGATTCGCACAGGCTTTGAGGCGCGCGGAGGGAGCAGCAGAGATACTTTGAAGCTGTATCTAATCATCTCAAGCCGAAATGAAGAGCATTGAGCCGGCGAAAGGAGATTTGCCTTCGTTCTCAACGACCTTCAGCTTCTTGCTCTCCCACTCCATCGACCTCGTTTCGCTCTCGAGACCAGACGACCATGGCGACTGAGTCTACCGCCCTCATTGACTTTCCTCGTACGTCCATACAGCTCTCAGCGCGCGTTTCAAGCTGACCCGCTCTCCTCCTCAGTGTTCAAGCTCGTCAACGAGTCGCGCTCGACTTACGGACTTCGTCACCAGGATTTTGGACGCTACCAGTGAGCTAAGGGTGTGGGCTGACTCAACCAGCACCTGCTCACCCTGCGTTGTCCGACAGATCCCATTGCGCTGCCAAGGTCCATCGCCTGCGCAAGTCGGCTGGCCTCTCGCAAGTCGCTGGCAAGACCAAGAAGTACACCAAGAAGGAGGTCACCGCTGACAATGCTACCACCGACAAGTACGTCCCTGCTAGCCCTTTCCAACCCACGACAGCGCAAGCTGATCTCTCCTTCGACGCAGGCATCTCCAGATCCTCCTCTTCGACGCTGAGCGAGCATGGGCGCACTCTCAGCTCCTCAAGTCGACCCTCAACAACCCTGCCACCCCGGCCTCCGCCAAGCACCACCTCTCTAAGCGCCTTTCCCGCGCCGTCCTCCATTCGTCTCAGCTCGCTTCTCTCGCCGCCGCCCTCTCGTCGCGCATCTCCAAAGCTCAGCAGGGCCAAGCTACTGCCTACCACCTCCTCATGAAGGGCTCTCTCGCCTTCGAGCAGGCCAAGCACCGCGAGGGTCTCAACGCCCTTTCCGTCGCCCACTCTCTCCTCACCAAGCTCGCAGAGACCGCCGAGACGGCTCATGCTGAGGCTCTCGCCAATGAGATGATCGATGAGGTGGAGCCCATGCTCCGCTTCTGCGCCTACAAGCTCGAGCTGGACACCAGTCGCGGAGTCGGCGAGCTCGCGGAGGAGACGGCGGCTGAGCAGCAGGACAAGCTCGTCGAGGGTTACTCGCAGCTCGTCGCTGGACTGGAGGAGCAGGGAAAGAAGAGCAAGAGGGAGGCGGTCGAGCTTAGCTGGAGGGGAGCGCAGATCCCCGTGAGGAGCGCCGAACTCGTCGGCGTCGTGCTCAAGGTGAAGGAGGCTCTCGCTAGTCTCGAGGCGGATCGGAACATTGGAGCCGACAAGAAGAAGAAGAGCGCCAAGAAGGATGTCATGGGCGCGAGGAGGATGGGCACTTACGACAAGGCGCTGCTCGTTCTCAGCGACGCCGAGGAGGTCGCCAGGCAGCTCGTCGAGGATAACAAGGTGGGTTTGATCGATCTTGAACACACCTTGTGACTCCACTTTATTCATCTCAGCTCTCCCCGCCATAGATCGGACTCTCCATGTCGACCTCGGCTCGCTTCGAGGCTTCCTCCGCTCCCCTCCAGCTCGCCCACTCCTACATCGTCTACCAACTCCTCTCGGTCCGCACCAAGCGCGATCTCCTTCTCATCGAGGACACCTCATCCAAGCTCGCAACGCGCGAGGCCAAGATCCGCGAGAAGGAGCGCGAGTACATCATCAAGAACGGCTCGCGTGACGAGGACAAGGCGGAGAAGAAGGTTCGCAAGCACCGCGCAAGGGTCTACCCCTCTCTCGTCAAAATCTACGATGGCATCGTCCAGAGCTTGGAGCAGATGAGGGATCTCGAGGCGGTCGAGCAGGATGGAGACCTCGCTGCCAAGGTAGAGGCGAGGATTGCTTTCGTTAGGGCTTCCAGGTGAGCTCTTTCCCGAATTCGTTGTTCGAACGTACTAGCTGACCCTTCACTCGACTACACAGGTCCATCTACCTCTCGCGCACCTACGCTCTCGTCGAGCAGTTCCCCTCCTCCCTCTCCCTCAACGCCCGCGCCAAGCTCTACGCCCGTCAAGCTCGCAGTATGGCTTCCGCGCTCGAGGAGGAAGCCGAGGATGACGAGGACGTTGGCACCTCTGACCCCGATTTCGTCGGCCACCTCCTTCCCCTCGCCTCGGCCGACTTCGACGAGCTGGACCGAGAACTCGAGACCGACTACTTGAAGACGAGCAAGGAGTGGTACGCCGCTACTGGAGGCAAGGTTGGCGACCTCGAGCCCGAGGACCTGCCTGTGGAGGACCTCACTTTGCGTCCCTCGGCGGCAGCAGGTGGGGCCTCGACTTCGGCAAGCAAGAGCAAGAGCAAGAAGCCGGCCTTTTACGACGTCGCTTTCAACTATGTGGCAGGATTCGATATGGAAGCCATTGCTAGGAAGGCGGGATTGAGGGGAGAGGTGGTTGAGGAGGAGGAGGCGGAGGAGGATAGCGAGGATGAGCGCATGCCAGCGGCGAGCGAGGAGAAGCCAGCGCCGGCCAAGGGAGGGTGGGGCTTCGGTCTGTTTGGTAGGAAGTAGAGCTCATAATGCAAGCACGCTTGCTTTACGATTCTGTACGCCATTGAGAGGATCGCGACAGCCTTGACTCGGGGTGCACGCGACTCAGCCGACCTCCAGACACGCGGTCGTCCTCTCTTGTTCTCCTGCCACATCTCACCTCGACTTCAGCCGTCGACAACGCATCATCGAGCTACTTCGACAAGCTACCATCAACCCTCAGTAGCCTACAGCTTTCCAGCTCGCTTCTCCCCTTCTCTCAGCCACCCCACACGCTCTCGCTTATCGCCCTCCTTCTTCCACGTCGTTCGTCTCTTCTGCTCTCTCCTGCGTCCGCATAAGCTGACAGGCTGTTTCCACAGATCATCAAATGGGATCTGCTGCTTCTCAACCCCAGCCTCTCTCCGAGAAGAGCTACACGCCGGCTGCTCGTCGTGACCCTAGCGCCGCCGACCTCCTCGCCTCCCTCTCGCTTCGCAATGGCAAGTCTCCCGCATCGTCAGCGGTGACCACCGACAATATCGCTGCATGGGCCGATGCGTTCAGTAGGAACCCCAAGAACAAATTCGCCCAGACGGTCGTTCACAAGCAGGACTTCCTCTCGGCCCTCGTCTCGCGCCAGACTCTCGTCAATGACCAGCAGGGTGAGTCGGAGATGATTCTTATGCTATACTCTTGCAGAACCGAGCTGACACGCCTCTCTCGATGCCAATGTCCTTCCGCCTGCTGCTTTCTCGGGCTCCCCTTTCCTTCCTCTCCCTCTCCTTCCTTGATTACCCGCCCTCGATCGCCTCGCTCTTCATCACCCAGTCTTCAACGTCAAGATCCCCGTCGAGAACCACCTCGTTGCCAATCAGAAGTCCTCAGGTCGCTGCTGGCTCTTCGCCATGACAAACGTCGCACGCCTCGCTGCTACACAGAAGTACGGGCTGGACGAGGACTTTGAACTTTCTCAGTCCTACCTCTTCTTTGTCGATTCGCTGAGCAAGGCCAATTACTTCCTCGAGCAAATGCTCGACCTCGCCGAGGAGCCGCTGGACGACAGGACTGTCCAGTACCTAATGGTGGCGCCTGAAAATGATGGGGGTCAGTGGGACTTAGCAGTCAATGTCGTTTCCGCCTTCGGTCTCGTCCCTCAAGCCAGTAAGCGCCCGAAAGCCCCTCCGGGGGCCCTCGCTCTCTTTCGAGCGTTGCTGCAACCTCAGGCTGACCGCCAATCGTCTATAGTCTTCCCCGAGAGTTTCCACTCTTCCAACACGGGCAAGCTCAACAGTCTCCTTACCAGCAAGCTGCGCGAGTACGCCCTCGAGCTTCGCTCCCTACACGCCGCCGCCATGCGCTCCCTCGCCGATGTGCAGGGCAAGACTCGCACCGAGAAGGCGGAGATCGCCTCTCAGAGCGCGCGCAAGAGGAAGGAGGAGCAGATGGAGGAGGTCTACCGCATCCTCGCCATTTCTCTCGGCACCCCTCCCAAGCCCGACGAGGAGTTCACCTGGGAGTATTACGACAAGGACAAGAAGTACCACAAGCTCGTCACCACTCCACTCAAGTTCTACAAGGATTTCATCACCGCCTCGGGAGGAGGAGACCTCGGTCGCAAGATCTCGCTCATCCACGACCCGCGCAACGAGTTCGACCAGCTGTATACGGTGTCGAGGCTCGGTAACGTCGTCGGTGGACGTCCTGTGCTCTACGTCAACACGAAGATCAACAATCTCAAGGATGTTGCCATCACCCTCCTCAAGCAGGGCACGCCCGTCTGGTTCGGTGAGTCGCCTTCGCCGAGTCCCTGCGGCCCCGCCGCTGACCTCCCTCGACCACAGGCTGCGATGTCGGCAAGTCGTCCAACTCGACGCTTGGAGTCATGGACACTGCGCTCTACGATGTAAGAACTCTCTCTTCGTTGTCGCAGAGCCTCTGCTGACCTCGGCGCTTCACAGCTCGACGAGGCCTTCTCCACTCGCATCAACTTGACCAAGGCAGAACGCATCCAGACTGGCGACTCGGCCATGACTCACGCGATGGTTCTCACGGCCGTGCACCTCGATGAATCGTGAGTTCGCTCGCGCTGTCGTCGAGGCTCGCGCTGACCTTCCTCTCTTCGCAGCGGCAAGCCCGTTCGCTGGCGCGTCGAGAACAGCTGGGGACCTGACGCTTGCAACAAGGGCTACATGCTCATGTCGGACGACTGGGTGAGTAATTATCGCAATTCTTCGGCGCCGAGCTGACCTTCTCTTTCCCTCTCCAGTTCTCCGAGCACGTCTTCCAAGTTGTCGCCGACCGCCGTCAAGTGCCCAAGGAGCTGGTCAAGGTCTTTGAGACGGATCAGGACAAGGCCATCGTCCTTCCTCCCTGGGATCCCATGGGCGCGTTGGCGAAGTAAGGCTCAGTGTCGAGACGGTTCGGAGCCCATGTGGCGGAGAAAGGGCTGAGGGTCGAAGATCACGCGGTATCTTGTTTATTGTAGCACCACCTCACTTCGCTTCTTGTCATCTATTCGCTCTACCTTCTCGTACCCAGCGCACAGAGAGAGAGCAGGTCGACTTTGGAATCCAAAGGGGAAACAGCCTCTCAAGACAGTCCGAGCCAGAGCAGTGAATTAGGCGACCGTCATTCTGCTCACGGATAAGACGTCAAGCTGGAGGGTGAGCGCGGTGAGCGGTCGGTAGCTCGTCATTCGAAGCTCGGCGAGCCGTTCGACGCTCGGAGCTGACGGTCGGTGTCTGAGCGGGGGGACGCTTGTGGCTCAGCAGCTTGCAACGGGGATAAATTCGTTCCACATCATTTCTGTTTCAAGGAGCCATCCCGGCGACCAGGTTGAGCAAAGCGAGGTGACGAAAGGCTGCGCCGAGCCGAGCAGTGAGCAGTCGCCGGAAGGCTGTAAAGGGGCGCGCCTCGTCGAGCACGTCACGGTGACCAGACAATAAGAAGACCCATCATCACTGAAGCTAGGCAAGAAGGCTGTTCATCCTTCGCTCGCCTCGTTTCTGTAGATCACCCGCCTTCGCCCTAAGTACGCCTATCTCGGCCTCGAGCGTAGCAGCCTTCGCAGCACCTTCCAGCCTGCTTTGCTTCAACGTATCCCGAATGTAACGTTGAAACCAGTCTTTCTCGACTGTGCTACACAGGAAACTCCGAGGACAGCGGTGCACTCCATCCAGTCAGGTCAAGTTGCCACCGATTTCGCCCAGCTCTCGCCCGTTGGAGGAGCTTCTTGGCTCGTCTGCTTGTCACACCAGAGGCGTCTGTAGCGGAGTGAAGTGTATGTTCTCAACGTACAAAGGGGATTTGAGTGCACAAAAGAAGGGTGACGGCCTGTGCGGAATGAGAAAGGGAGCCCGAGCGAGATTGAAAAGAGGGCCGAACCTGTTCTCCTTTGTTCGGCGAAGCCTTTACAGAGATTCAAAGTTGGAAAGGGAATTCGGTTTCTCTTACTCGGTTGCATTAGAGTTGATTAGAGTTGACTGCTGGTGATCACAAATGTGCTCGCGGCCGATAAAGCTGGGAACTTGATGCCTCCCCCCGCCAGGAATGCTCGGGGAGGGCAAAGAGGCGCGACGGCGACGCGTTTCTCAAGTAGATGGAAGGCGTGTAAAGTGCAGATTTAGTGATGCGAACGTAACAGCCTTCTGTACCACATCCACCGAAAAGGCTGGAGAGTGATCGCCTCCCGTCTTACTGCGCGACTCAGCAGCCGGCGCCGAGCTGTGATTGAGACGCGCCGAAGTGACCGCCGAGCAGGGAGAAGGGAGCTGAGGGAGTTCGTGCAGAGGTGCATCTTGTGGGATGGGCATGCACGTCTTGTCCTGGTACATCGCCTTGGCCCAGAAGAGAAGAGGGCGAGGAGGTCGGTGATGAGACCGTTGACCGCGCAGCAGCGCCTCAAGAGCGAGAATCGAGCACTCGCCTCTTTGCTTCTCCCAGTTCACTTCTCGCTCTCTTCTCGCTCAGATACTCTCAAGGACCCCTCCGGCAGGCCAGTAGGATCCCCTTCAGTTCACCTCTCTTCACTCCCGCCCCCTCTCCTTTGCCCTCACTCCCCCTTCGCCGAACTCGCCCTTCAAACCGTCGCCATGGTCTCCTTCACCAACACGCTCCTCGCGCTCCCACTTCTCGCTACTGCTGCTTCCGCTGCATGCAGTGGCAAGCACACCAGCAGCCACCGTCGCCACCACAGCAAGCAGGCCGCCTCCAGCTCGTCCTCTGGCAACGGCGCTAATGTGCTCGCCGCTTCGCAACCCGCCGCCACGGCTTCGCGCTCGGCCAACGGTGCATTCGGAGGAAGTTCGTCCACTTCCTCCTACAAGGCCTCCTCCAGCTCCTCGTACAGCGCTTCCAGCACCGCGTCGAGCTCTGCCGCTGCGTCCTCGTCCACTTCATCCTCTTCCATCGGCTGGGGTCTTACCGGTATGAAGAAGAACCAGATCGCTTTCGGATGGCTTCCTGATGATGGTAAGTGACCCTCCCTGCTGTGTCACATCCTCAGAGGCGGTGGGCGTGTGCGTGCGCCGCGCCCGTACCCCTTTGCCCTTTGTGACGGCCTTTTCTCCGCGACGAACACTTTGCTGACCCTCGCTCTCATGTATCTCATCCTACCCTCGCTTTTGCACGTCCTTGAATGCACCCTCGGCATCCTCTATCGTTCTCCTTCCTTCAGGATCCGGTGGAGGAACTTCGCAGACCATCTCCGAGATCGTCAGCTCCATGGGACAACAGACTTCCGCCCAGGGATGGTACGCGCAGGCTCAGTCGGGAACCCTCTTTGATGGTTCGTTGCCGTTCGAGCTGTTTCCGTCGGGCCCTCGCTGATATCTCCGCTCTTTCCCCTGCTCGCAGGAGGACAGCTCACTTCGCGCATGGATCAGATCGTCACTGGTGGCGTCTTCCAGCCCGCCGTCATGCCTACCGGTATGTTATCTCTACATACATCCCATTCATGCGAACGCTGACCCTTCGACTCACAGGTGGATGGTGGGGACTCACCGCCGAGGACAACCAGCAAGCCGTCGCCATCTGCAAGGTCATGAAGCAGTTCACCGACAAGGGCGTCGAGGTCTGGCTCCGCTTCGCTCACGAGGTCAACTACTACCAGGGTAAGTTTGGGCGCAGATACGTTTTGCTGCTCGTCGCCGAGGCTAACCCGCTCTTCCCTGCGCAGAGGACGGAACCTACCAGGGTGACGTAAATGACTTCAAGGCCGGATGGGCCGCTGTTTCTGCTGCCTGCAAGGAGATCGCTCCCGAGGTCAAGGTTCGACTTTGTCGCTGACTTGCTTCGGCGAGCCGTCGCTGACCTTGCTTCGCTTCTCACAGATGTGGTACACTCCCAACGTCGCCTCTGAGGACCAGTACGACGAGTACTACCCCGATGACCCTTCTACCGTCGACCTCATCGGCATGTGAGCTACCTGTCGCTCTGAATCGACCGCTCGAGCCTTTTCGCTGACCTCCTTCGCAGTGACTACTACCCCAAGGAGACCTCGGGCTACGATTTCGTCGGTACCATGAAGACCTTCCACGACCGCTACACCTCATCCTCTGGACCTCATTTCGCCATCGGCGAGATCGGAAACGGAGTCACTACGACCATGTCTCAGCGCCTCGAGTGGCTCAAGGACATCACCTCGGAAGCGACCAAGACCGCCATGCCCAACTTTATCGCCTGCTCCTGGTTCAACGTGAGTCTTGTCGTCTTCGTCAGCGCGCTCGCCGGCCGCCGAGCGAAAAGGGCTAGGCATGAGCGGCATTTCAGAGCGAAAGCTGACCTGACCTTGCTTCATCAACACAGTACCACAAGGGATACGACTTTCGGATTGCGGCTGTGGACGGAGACAGCGTCGTCAAGTCGTACTTCGCTCAGTAAGCGCTCAGCACTCGGCGCTCGGCTCTAGCCTCCCTCGGTCCTCGTCTCTCCTCGTCTTCCCCTTCTCGGTCTTTTGGGTTTATCACTTTCCCTCTCACGGCGCAACGCAGTTTCCTTGGTACACTGTTCCCCCCTTCACCTCACACCACCCTGTTGATTAGTTATCCTCGCGTTCTCTCCTCGTTTTTCTCGTTCCCCCTCTTCCTCAGTTTTTCACGACCCCTTCACGCCTCTTCAGTTTACGTGCAGCGCACCGTCCCCCTTTCTCTTTGACTCGCTAGACGAGTCTCGTGCAGCGCACCCCCCTCCCTTCCACCTCGTCGCCAGTCGATGAGGGTTTGGCAGTTCGGCCCAAGGGGCCTCCCCCTTTTCTTTCAATGAACAAGCTTGCTTTTCGCTGAAAACATCTGAATGAACAGAGAGAAGCGAGCCCCGCCCATGAACAATAGCAAGAGCAGATGCGAGGCCGAACTTGGTGCACGAAACTCAGAAATGAGCTGGCTGATCCCAGCCCTCTTCTTCGCTCTCTGCCCTCGCTTAACCTCGCTTAGCTGCTCGCAACACTAATGCACCGTCTACAGAATGCTTCCCTTCTTATCGGCCTACAGAAGCTGACCGCTGACTCCTAGCGCTCCGCGGCGAAGCGTTCGTCTCCCTCCTCTTTGCCTTGAGGGCAAGAGCGTCCTGTGTGGGTTGAACTTCACCCTTTTACGCTCGTTTCTCACGCCCACAAGGCATCGCTCCACCAGCCGCCATGTCGGCATCGACTCCGCTCCATAGCTCTACCAATACACCCTCGCTCGTGAGTCCCTTCCCCCTCCGCTCGCTCGCCGCTCGTTCGAACAGATGGAGCGATGTTTGGAGGTGGAAGAGGTCGCACTGAAAGCTGATCAGGATCTGTTGGGATACAGGGAACGGGCCCGAGATACCAGACTACAGCTGGCGCTCAACCAACTCGCGGCAAGGGGAGGAAGGTGAGCTCGTCCTCGCCGTCTCGTCTCCCAGAGGAAGGACGCGCTCCGCTGACTCCTCGTTTCGCCTGACAGATCCTCGCGCTCGTGATCCTTCTACTGGCCATTCTCATCGTCGCCATCGTCCCCGCCGCTGTCGTCACCACCCGCAACAAGAACGATTCGGCGCAAGACAACGCCGAGATTCTCGAGACGACGGTCGTGAACGGAGTCACGCAGACCCTCACTCGTACCGGAAGGCTTCAAACTCAGACGAGGCTCAGTACCGCTGCCAATGGAGAGGTACAGACCTTGACGAGTGTTATTACCGCCGAGCCGGTCACGGTCTCGCGCACGAGCGTCGGTGGAGTCGCCACAGGTGAGCGATGAGTCCTTCCCTCCGGCGAGCGGAGATATGGGAGGGGTTTCGTGTGTTTGAAGCTGTTGAGATGGGGTGGAAGGGTGTCTGAGACGGAACAGGGCGGAAGCTGACCTCGGCGCTGCCCCGATCTCGCAGGAATTGTCACAACCACAATCAGCGGTCAAGTTCTCGCTCTCCTCACCGTCACTGAGATCGAGTCTGTCGCTTCAACTGTCGTGGTGTACACCACCAACGGCCGTGCGTGCTTTCCGATCCGTTCTATTCGCCTCGGCTGAGAGCTGATTCGCCTCAATCACTCGCAGAGGCTGTCACCGAGACCCGCCTGGTCACCGTCGACGTTACCGAGTTCACCACGCTGAGTACCATCTCGACGACATCGACGTGAGTGCTCCTTTTGCTCCACTTGAAGCCGAACTTTTCCCGCTGACTTCCGCCCTCACGGCCCTCGCGCAGCACGGTACCTACGACGACGTGAGCGCTTTGCAAAGAAGGGGCATGGAATAATCTGACGCTCTTGACTCTGCAGGACTCTGTCGACTTCGACAACGTGCGTTCTCAGTCTTTGCTCGCTACCGTCTCGGCCCCAACTTACCCTTCCCTTGCTTGCAGAGTCAGCAGCACGGTACCGACAACCACGACAGTCCCAAGTACCACGTACGCTCCGCTCTCTAGCTTCTAGCGAACCCGCTGCTGACTTCCGCCTCACTGCAGAACCGTCTCGACGAGGTTCGGCGTTCAAATGACGGCGAAAGGAGGCTGCCCGCTGACCTCACAACCCCTTGCAGCGCGACAACATCTTCGGTGTCTACATCCAGCACTGTACCTTCGACCTCAACGACGTAAGTGGATGAGCTGTCGCGACCCCTCGAGGCTGGCGCCTGACCTTTTCTTCCTCCTCACAGCACGTCGGCAGCGTCTACGACCACGGTTGCTCCTTCAACCTCGTCTTCAGTGTCCACCTCCGCCACTGCTCCTTCGACTTCTACGAGGTACGTGAAGCTGCCTGTCGCCTTACTCGGAACTCGGCGCCGAGCGAAAGCTGACCCTTGCCGCTCTCTCCAAAGTACATCAACCACAGTCGCCTCGCCTACGTCCACCCCTGTGACATCTTCTCAGACGAGCTCGACCGCCACGGTAAGCTTTCATTGAACAGACACACGTGAACGGAAGACCGGCGGTCGAAACGAGCGAATGAACAAGCTGACTCGCTCGCCCCTGCAGACCACCTCGCCTGTCACAACGTCGCAGGTCACCTCGACGCAAGATACATCCTCGACGACGACTGTGCGTTTGCCAGGCACTCTCGAGCACCGAGCCAAATCCTGCTCACTGACTCGGCGGTTTCCCCTCGCAGGTCTCGACGACGATTGTCGGCCCCACGACATCCACAGAACCGACATCTTCTTCTACCTCGACGGGTCAGCAGTCCTCTACGCAAGATACTTCTTCGGTCGGTGTTTCCTCGGTCAGTCCACTCGGCCGTCGGCGCTCCTCGAATCGGCTAACTGATGCGCTTCATTTTGCACAGACCTCAACGACCACCCGTAGCATTAGTACCTCGATTGTAGGTCCGTCGACTACCTCGGATGCATCCTCGACGCAAGATACTTCATCGGTCAGTGGACTCGGCTTTCGGAGCTGTTCGAGTCGGCTCGCTGACGCAGTCCGCTTCAGACTACGACGACCACACGTAGCATCAGTACTTCGATTGTGGGACCTTCGACCTCCACCTCGGATGCATCATCGTCGACTGGAAGCCCGTCCCCGACCGAAAGCTCTTCCTCGGCTGGGAGCTCATCTTCCCAGACCACCTCTCTCACGACACAGACGGTAAGTCGCTTAGGCTCGAGCTCGCCTGAGATCCTCAGCTCACTTGTACCCGTGCAGCCGACGACAACCTCGCAGAGCATCAGCACGTCTATCGTCGGAGCTACAACCTCGGACGATTCGACCTCGAGCGGCGTAAGTTGCTTCTCTCGCTCCAGCTGTCCTCCCTCATGCTCACCGATTTTTTTGGATTTTTTTGGATTTTTTTTCTCTCCGATTCTACAGCCCACCGCGAGCCCTACCACCCGGACTACCTCCGCCTTGCCCAGTGGATTCACGACCACGGTGATCACCCTCCCCGGCGGCGCCAATATCACCCTGACTATCCCCATCATCGGTGGCTCGTCAACACCCACCATTACGAGCTCTAGCACTCGGACTAGCTCGAGCCCCGCATCTCCTTCGCCTACGTCGGATTCCTCGATTTCGATTCAAGCTCGAGATCGACTTCTCGTTCTAGCTCGTCCGAGTCCGAGTCTTCGACTAGCGGGGATGGAATTTCGACAACGACGACGACGACGACGACGCGCCCCTCGTTGCCAAGCTCCTCAAGTTCAAGTTCGAGTTCGAGTTCGAGCTCCACCTCCGACGATGACGATGGAGGAGGAGGATTCACCATTTCGATTCCTCTGCCTGGCACTACGATTGTCATCCCCATTGGCGGAGGAAATGAGACCTCGACCTCGACGTCCGAGAGCAGCACGACGAGCAATACCCGGACTTCCGACTTGCCGAGCCCGAGCCCTTCCTCGAGTTTGAGTTTGAGCTCGAGTTCCAGCAGCAGCGAAAGCGATGATGGAGGTTTCCCTTTCCCTGGCTCTTCCTCCTCTTCCTCCTCCAAGTCGGAGACTACGTGAGTTGTCAACGTCGAGCTCGGCAAAGATCTCGCTGACCTTTGGTGCCCCGTTTGCGCTGCAGGACCACCCGTCCCAGTCCCTCTACAATCACCTCTTCCCCTTCATCCGCATCTACCAGCACGACCTCCTTTCAAGATCCGTACGTCACCTCTTCCTTCCCCTTCTCTCCCTTCTCGGCGCTGACCCCCCCTCCGTCAACCGGAAACAGCGGCGACCTCCTCGTGACCCTCATCAACGACGGTGTGACCCAAGTCTTCAGTATCGTAGATGGCGTCTCGAGTCTGTTGGGAAACATCATCAGTGGGATTCTCGTTCCTTTTGAGCCCTCGAGGTTCGTTTCCCCTCCCCCTCGGCCTTGCCGAGCGCGGCTGACACCTCGGGGTTCACAGTACTACGACCTCCTCCTCCTCCTCTTTGTCTTTGTCTTCTTCTTCGTCATCAGCGGATTCAACTAGTACCCGCCCCTCCTCCTCCTCGACGAGCGCCCAACCTGGAAGTTCGGCGAGTGGAGGACCGAGCGCTACGGCTACGGCTACGGCTACGGCTACTTCGACGTCGGTCCCGGCTTTGAGTTCGAGCTTGAGTTCGAGCTCCAGTCCGTCCTCTACCTCTAGTAGCAGCTCGACGACGGAGGAAGGTGCGCTACCCCTCTCCCCTCTCCCCTCTCTCTCTTCTTCCCTCGCCACTTTGACCTCATACCTGGCTCTCATTACATAGAGAGTACCTCCACTTCCACTTCTACCTCAAGCAGCAGCGAGGCAGCAGTGAGAGGCGCTCCTGCTCCTTCGAGTTCCGACTCGGCCGAGGGTGAGGGTGAGGGTGAGTCTGCACCTCCATGGACGGGGCACGCTGAAACTGACCAGCTTGCATCGATTTTTATTATCAACTTAGAAACTACCTCCCAATCCACCTCCTCGTCCCGCTCCTCCTTCTCATCCACGTCCGACGCTCAACCCTCGACCCAAGTCGAACAGACGACGCCCTCGTCCGCGGAGCAAGTGCAGAGTACCCCCTCCTCTGCCAGCTCGAGCACCACCACCACCCCAGACGGCGGCGGGGCAGCTAGTATCCTCCTCCGTGCTCGGTCTTTGAGGGAGGCGAGGAGGGGTCTTCGGAGGCTTTAAGACGGTGGGGTGGGGGGTGGGTGGTAGGATGTGTGAGTTTGTTTCTCTCTCTCTCGCACCTCAACGCCTCCAAGGATCCCACCCTCGCTGGCGGAGAGGACGCTCGCGCCCAGG
>MWVB01000006.1:476857-498240 GCA_003054985.1 Leucosporidium scottii | reverse complement strand
CCCTTCGCTCTTCTTGCTCGTAGGGAGGGAGAGCTGTTCTGCTCTGCGAGGAGGTGCAGAGGTATAGCCAAAGACTGTGAGGGGGTTGAGATTTGAGCAGGGGGGGGGAGTGAGTGTCGGCTATGGCAGTGCGCGGGAAGAGAGGGGGAAGAGGTGATTATCGGTAGGTCTGGAGAACTGGATTGATACCGTGCTGTATTGGGGAGCTGGACGGAAGTTGTAGTAGTGAATTGCGAGGGGGAGGGGGTGCAGAGTGAGTGTATGCTGATCGAACTTGAGTGAGCATGGCACGCCGCGCGAAGTGACTCTTTTGCTCTCCCGTTCTCGCCTGCGAGTAAACACCCTTATCGAGTTACAACAACAGCAAGAGAATGGCACCTCACCGCTCTACCTCCCGACCACCACCTCCTCCTCCTTCCTCCTCTTCGTCGTCGCCCCTCGCTTCCCTCCCTTCGCTCGTGGCGCCTCCCTCTGGTCCGCACCTCAAGCGTCGTCGTAAGGGAGTTCCCTGTAAAGCTCCCACTCCTTCCAATGCTGCTACAGGGAGGATCAACGTCAATTTATTGTTGAGGGCCTTGTTGAGGGAGGGGGAAGGTGAGAGGGGACTCGTCAATAAGCGGTTTGTGGCTCCTACTGGAGGAGGAGGAGGAGGGGAACAGGAAGACAAGAAGAAGAAGAAGAAGGAAAAGAAGAAGGAGAGGGATGTATTACCTGCTCCCCCGGTGGGATACGGTAGGGGTAAACGAGGAGCGAGTGCCAGTGCCAGTGCGACGGCTCAACTGGAGCAGAGTAGGGAGCAGAGTAGGGGGAGGGAGTTGAACAGGAACAACAACCTACAAGTTCCTTCTTCCAGCCGTCGCCCCGTTCCACCTCGTTCAGCATCCATTGAACCGACTTGCCCCTCTTCAGCTTCTTCCCCTCCTCGCCTCTCCTCCCCCCATCATCTCCTCCCTTCTTCCTCCTCCTCTTCCTCATCAAGCATGACCCGCGCCTCTTCTGCCGGTCCCCCTTCCTCTCGTATCGCCCCTCCCTTTCAACCTTATCACCATCAAAATCTCCCTTCCTCCTCATCCTCGACCTCAGCTCCAGCTGGACTCAGATCCCCCGGCACTTCCCCCCACTTGAATCATCAAGTTCCCCCCGTGTGTCCAAGTCCTTTGGCTACTAGTTTACCTTGGACTAGTAATATCTCCACTGAGGAGGACAAGGTTCAAGTTTCGGTCGATGGGATCAGCGAGGGGATCAAGAGCGAGGAGTAGGAGATGAGCCCTTGAGAGCCGAGGGCGCCGAACGTGAGTTGACGCTTGATTGAACTACAAGAGCAGAGGGCTGACTTTCTGCCTTTCTCACGCTCTACAGCTTCCCTCACCGACACCCATCCCTATCCTCAACCAATCTCCCATGACCCCGTTCCCTTCGCTTCGGCGACGACGAACACCCTCCTCACACCTCGTTTCCATCCCATGTCTATAGATTTCTCTCTCTCTCTCTCGTAACTCTGCTCGTGCTTGTTCTTACTTTTACAAACCTTTCTATACATCCTTCATCCCTAGTTCTACCTGCTTCAACTCTCTGTGCTATACTAGACGCCTTTTCCCCTTTTGACGAGGCCGAGAGGGAGCGAGACAGAAAGAGAGCGTGACTGTACTAGACTGTCAACCCGAATGAGAGCTGAGCGTATGAGCTACAGAAATTGACCCCTCTCCGCTGAGGCCCAGGCGACGACTTGGACGTGCCCTCCCTCGCCCTTCTCCCTCTCTCTCTCCTCCCGCTCTCCGGCTTCTCGTCTCTCGTCTCTCTCGTCTCGTCGTCGTCTAGCAGTAGTAGATCAACATGGAAGGCTCTCCCACGCGTAAACGATCCTACGAGGATTCAGCCGCTTCCAACCCTTCCCTCGACCCTTCCAAACGCCCCCGTGCCAACGAGGAAGAAGAGGGGGAGGACAGTGTCCAATCCTCTGGCGCTCTCCCCGCTTCCGACAGCAACACAACCACCCGTCACCTCCTCACCGCCCGTCGTTACTTGGCCTCGCAATCGCACCCCATCCTCATCCCCTCCTACTCAACCTGGTTCTCCCTCTCCACCATCCATCCCATCGAACGTCGTTCGTTACCCGAATTCTTCAACGGCAAGAATCGATCCAAAGTACCCGCCATTTACAAGGATTATAGGGACTTCATGGTCCATACTTATAGGTTGATGCCTCAGGAGTATCTCACCGTTACGGCTTGTAGGAGGAATTTGAGTGGGGATGTTTGTGCCGTCATGAGGGTGCATGCCTTTTTGGAACAATGGGGGTTGATCAATTATCAGGTGCGGTTGCTTCTCTCTTCGTTCTTGGTACAGAGCTTTGGACGAGGCAGCGGAGCAGCGGACGGGACGCGTGTCTTGTTTGGCTCGCTCGCGCTGGCTGGGGATTGCTCGCTGCTTCTCTCTCTGGCGGGGCTGTAAGGCTACAGAAAGCTGATCTTCCAACTTTACTCTCCTTACCATCCTACCATCCTCCCCGTGTATTTGACACAGATCGACGCCGAGACCCGTCCCTCCTCCCTCGCGCCTCCCTTCACCGGCCACTTTCGCATCATGGTCGACACACCCCGCGGTCTCGCTCCTCTCCACCCTGGAACCTCTTCCACCACTCTCAAAAAAGATCTCGTCGCCGGAGGAGGAGGAATGGGAGAGACCACCAAGGTCATCAATCAAGAATCGGCGGCGGCTCTCGCTGCTCAAGCTGAAGCGGGCGAGGGAGGAGGAGGACGGATAGGAGTGACGATTCACCCTTGTTCGACTTGCGGCTCCACGACTTCGGCCATTCAATACACCTCGCTCACCTCCGTTCCTTCCTCCGACCCCTCGGACCCGAGCAAGAGCAACAAGAAGAAGATCACCCTCTGCCCCCCCTGCTACACCGAAGGACGTTTCCCCTCGACCCTCCACTCTGGTTCCTTCCTCAAACTCTCTACCACCTCCCCTTACGACCATGCCTCGTCGCTCACGTCGCAATGGACCGACCAAGAAACGTTACTCCTCCTCGAAGGGTTGGAAATGCATCAAGACGATTGGGACGCCATTGCTCTGCACGTTGGGACTCGGACCAAGGAGGAATGTATTGCTTGCTTCTTGCGGTTGCCTATTGAGGAACCGTTCCTCGAGCAGAGTGTGAAAGAGATGGGCAGTTTGGCGTATAGTAGGCAGGCTTGGAGTAGGGAGGATAATCCCGTGCTGGGGGTGATGGCACTTTTGGCGGAGAGTGTGGGCACAGAAGTTGCGGCGAGGGCGGCGGGGAGGGGGGTGAAGGAGTTGGAGGAGGAGTTGAGGAGGGGGATCAAGGCTGACGCCGAGGGAGGGAAGGAGAAGGAGGAGGAGGGGGACCGCGCCATGGACGTCGATCCGAACAGCACCAGCACCACTACCTCGGACGACAAGAAACCTTCCTCCTCCTCTCTAGCTCTCACCTCCCTCATCTCCGCCTCGACCAAATCCCACCTCCTCGCCCTGCAAGAAGACGCGACCCTCCACACCCTAGTAACCACCCTCGTCTCCACTCAACTCTCGAAACTCCAACTCAAACTCTCCCACTTCACCTCCTTGGAATCCCTCCTGGAAGTCGAACGGAGGGGGGTGGAGAAACAGAGGCAAGAGTTGGAGGAGGAGAGGATTGTGTTGGGGGGCATGAGGAGGGAGTTGGGGAGTTTGTTACAGAGGGCTAGGGTCGATCCGTTGAGTGTTGGGGGGGAGGAGTAGCTTCTCGGTTGCGCGCGTTGTCTGTAGTTTTCTCTCCCTCTTCCTCTCAAAACAATCAATAGTCTCTTTTGTTAGTACTCTTTCACTCTGTTCAGAGCGAGAGCGAGAGAATCTCAGCCCTCCTCGCGAAAGCCCCAACGCCCTCTTCTCGGCGCTCGCTCGCTTCGCCCCTTCTGCCTCCACCAGCGCGCGAGCGATAAGAAGCACACACGACGTAGCAGCATCAGAAGAAGAAGAAGCTTTATACACAACACACACACACACGCGCGACTATCGACAAAACCATCACCTTCTCTCCCTTGCCCCGCCTTCCTCCGTCCCCGAGCCTCGTTGACTTCCGAGATTCGCCCTCCCTGTCGCACCTCGACACGCCTCAAGCGACGTATTCGAAGACGTTCAACTCACCATCCTTGCGGCGCATGTACTCGCGGTCGATGAGGGAGGAGATGGACTGCTCGAGTGGAGCGAGGGGTCGAGATGAGGGGGGAGAGAGGGAAGGAGGGAGGGAGAGAGTCAGAGGGTCAGCTAGCTAGTTTAATGGCGCAGGTACGTGGGTGGGAGAAGAAGGCGAGCAGGAACGAGAGAAGAGAGAAGAAAGGACCGACCTTCTTGATCTCGCTAGGTTCGACTTTGAACCTCGCGCCAATTTGTTGGACTACTTCCATGACGCTGTACACGGATCCGGGGGAGGTCAGCGTCTCGTCTCGCTCTCACGAGAAGAAGAAAAGAGGAGAAGGGAGGGAAAAAAAACGTACAGCTCGTTGTACTTGAGCGTCTTGCGCGCTTTCATGATGCTGCTCGGCGAAAGTATCAGCTCGACGAGGAGGGACAGGAAAGGTGCAAGAGAGGCGAGAAGGGACCACTCACCGCACGATAGCCAATTGCAGGTGCGAGCTTCGGTCCGTGAAGACTCGTTCGGACGTCTCCTTGTTCTCTTCGGCCTGTTCGTTCAAGCCGAAGGAGGAGCGACGTCAGCGAGGAGGAGGACGCTGAGAGAGCAAGAGGGAGGGCGTACAGTAGCAGTCTGCTGAATCTGATTGATCTTGATCTTGATGTGGTCGTCTTTGAAGTTCTGCGAGCGTCAAAGGAGAAGGGTCAGCATTCGGCATTCGTCTGATCAGCCTCGACTCGGCTCCACGACAGGAGGGGAGAGGTGCAGCGAGAAGCAAAAGGTTGAAACTCACCGAGTTGAACGAGAACTGATCCCCCTCGTCCACGTCCCTGCCCTTGGGATGCTTCTGCAGGACTCGGACCTTGCCGCAAGCGAGGGATTGGAGCGTCCGGGCAGCTTCTTTCGGCTCTGTTGAAGATGATGAGGGTTGTTGGGGGGAGACGTGAAGGGTGGAGGAGAGGGGGGCGGGCGCGAGGACGGTCAGCATCCGTTCAAAACGAGGAGCAGCAGCCGAAGCGCCGAACTGAGCCAGGCTGGAGCACTCACCCAATCTAGTCATCTCCACAATCTCCTTGAAGCCCAACATCCCACCCTCCGGCACCGCATTAAAGAGCAGCAGCACGACCGTCTGCCACAAACTCACGGCCAACTCCTTTGGCCTCTTTTCCCCTCCACTCTTGGGGAACACGGCCCTCACCGCACAAGTATCGAGCTGATGAGCCCAAGTGATGGTCCTTCCCGAGTACTTGGACGTGTAGAAGGATTTGAAGCGGTCGAGGGAGGAGGACATGGAGGGGGGAAGGGAGAGGGGGGTGATGGGCTAGGTGGGCCAGTTGCCGGTTGAGAGGATCGAGACGGCTAAGTCGAAGGGATGGGAGGAGGTCGGGTCTTTGGAAGCGGAGAGGGAGCCGTTGTAGGCGCGCATAATGTCGTCCGAGAGCTCGATGTCTGTTCGGAGGGAGGGTCAGCTCAAGGGGCGAGGCGGGAAAGCAGGTGCTTGTAGGTGCTGTTGAGAATGGAGGCTCACCTTTGAACATGATCTCTAGCTTGGTGGTGAATCCGGCTCCGCACTCTGCGCGCGAGACAAGAGCGAGGTCAGCTTCTCGCTTCCGGCCTCTTCGATCAACGCCTACTCACCATCCTTGAGCTTCGAGAGCATGCTTCGCTCGGCATCAAACGAGGCAGACTTGTTGAGCAGCAGTCGCTTGGCCAAGTCGCGCTTGTAGAAAGCTTCAAAGATGTCCTTGCCTGTTGACGAGGGAGGCGAGTCGAACCGAGCAGGAGAGAGGCGAGGAGGGGGCAGGGCCGCGAAACCGACGCATGAGAGGAAACAAGCAAGAGAGAAGGGTGACAGAAGAGTCAGTGAGGATGATGAAAAGAACAGACAGGAGCGAACGCACCTTGAGTGAAGCGGAAGAGGAAGAGGACGTCGTTCAGGGTCGCCTCGAGAGCAGCGTCGTCCATGCCACGATTGCCCGATCGCAGCTTGGCGTCGAGGTACTTCGCTGTCGAGAAGACGCGATACATTGTTAGCGAGCTGGATCTCGCCCACTCTTTCGCGTTTCGGCAACTCGGCGCTCGAGCACTTACCCATCATCTCTGCAGGCTTGTTCTCCCTCTTGTTGATGAAGACCTCGAACGCTTGCGATACGCTCTGAGAAAAGCTCGAGTCTGCCGCGAAGCATTGCTCGACGATCTGCAGCGAGGATTGCCGAAGAGCGATGAGGCGGTCGACCATCTTGTCGTCGGCGGTGGTGTCGAGGACGATGGCGAGACCAGTGGACTGCGAGATGTGGATGAACAATGGTCAGTGAGTGTTGAGAACAGGCGGAAGTGAGTGCACGGACCTTGATGTGCTCGAGGAAGGCGGTCCGAAGGACGGTGAGGTTGGAGACCCGGTTGAGAAGGGTGTAGAGCGACGAGAGATCCTCTTTCCGCTCCTCGGTGATCATGGCTCCCAGACCTGTAAGATAGACCAGTCGTCAGCTCTATCATCCGCCTTGTACCGTTCTCGTGGAGAATCACCCTTCTCGACGATCGCCTCGACATGCCCAGTGACCATCTCCTCCAATACGACTCGCAGCACACTGCCCTTGACGTCTCCACCAATCACAATCTCGCACCTCTCGCCCTCCTCTCCCAAGCGGCGATTGATCTGCTTGAGGTAGTCGGACGGCTCGAGCTCGGCGGCGAGACGAGCGGCTTCGAGCTTGAAGTATTGTCGGGTGGAGGCGAGGAATGGAGTGGTGAAGAGGCTGACGAGGGATTGCGGCGAGAAGGTCGAGAGGAGGGTGATGATGGAGGAGAGGAGAGGGCGAGGAATGAGGTCGCCGTCGCTGGAAACGGAGGTGGGTGAGCAGTCGCCGGGCAGCTGGAAGCGAGACCAGACGTACCGCTCCTTCTGCACGAGGGAGAGAAGACCAGCAGTGGTGCGAGTAGCCACTGCTTCATTCTCGACTACAGCATGACGAAACTGGTCGAGCCCCATCTCCCTGCGAAGCGAGCGAATCAGTCAGCAGCTCGGTCTGAGCCCAACATAGAGAGCAAACTCACCACAACGAGAGTAATCCCTGCTCCTTCAACACGTAGGTCCGGTCCAAATGCAAGAACACCGACCGAATCAAGAGCACCTGCTCGAGATACCTCTTCGCAGCCGTCTCCCACCTGCCCAACCACGTCTCTTCGCTCTCATCTCCCGCATTGACGAGCTCCTTCCGAACTTCGACCGTCTGCCTCTCGACTTCTAGCCTGATCCGATCGTAGAGCGTTTGAGCCGTAGCGGCGCCGCTGCTGACGGCGTTCTCGCAGAGGGTGTAGAGCGCTTGGAGCGACTCGGGCGTCGGTTGGGTGGTGAGGATCGCTCGAGTTGCGCGGGTAAGAGTGAGGAGCGATTGCTGGAGGTAGGCGGAAGCGTCGGGGTGCGAGGTCGAGGAGGAAGGTGTGGAGGTGCGGGCTTGTAGGAGGGCGACAGAGTCAGTTCGAGGTGCACACTAGCAGTTAGGTCATATAATCACCCTTTGGCTTCAAAACCAGCTTCTTCGATCCCGACTTTTCGAGCCCTGTAGCCACCCCGAGCCGTTTCTTGGTCGACGACGCAGGTGGAGGGCCAGGATGAGCGACAGCCTTGCCGTTCTTGGGTACAGCGGGTCCGTGACAGAGTGCTGTAGCTGAATCGTCCACCGGATCCATCTTGGCGAGCTTGCGGGGGGGAGAGCCAGAGAGGCCGCTCATTCAAATCGTGTGGGGAGAGCGAGAGCGAGAGGCAGCGCGAAGCGACGAACATCGAGGGCTTCGCTTTCGCCTGCAGCTTGCTCCAGCGTCAGAGGAGATCTCCCTTCCTCGGCTCTTGATCCATCGTTGAGTACTCGGCCCCTGCAGCGCCCCTACAGCTCGAGCCATCCATCAGCTCCGAGCTCTTCGGCTCACCTCCGAACCTAAGGGAAGCTCGCTCTGTCCGTCCATTTGCTCGGAAACAGCAGTTACATGCACTCAATCTATCCTTGCTGCTTGTTCCCCTCTCCCCGACCAAGGACGACGACCCTCGCGCATGGATTCCGCCGCTTCGGAGGAGCCTCGAGGCCGAGAAGACGAGCACTTGTGCTGGTCTAGTGGGGTGCAAGTCTAGTGGAGGGAGAGGTACTCAGATATATTGGTCCTCACTCCTGGTCTGAGTGTGCTCGAGGGACTGTACATGCGGATACGGAGACGAAGAGCAACGCTGAAGGACTCGGAGCGGGTGCTCGGCGGATCGGTAGCGGGGTTGCCGAAGCCTCCAGGTTTAATAGCCTGTGGTGGCAGCATCAAGAGAGCGAAATCTATTCACCACGAGCCTTTGAGCGATGGGCAGCTCCGTGAGCGCTGGCAACCTTCTCTCGGCGATGAGGCAGAGGACGAGTCGCCGAAGTCAGCCTGTACCGCTCCGCAGGCGTCGAACGGGTGCTGTACATAACCTTGAAGCTTCGGATGAGGCTATGAAGCTCTGAGCATCGTCTGCACACCTCTGTACGAGGATTCTCTCTCCCCCTACTCCGCTTCGCCCTGGTCGACTTCAGCTGCGCATGCCCCGGGAGGCTGGCAAGCTGCAAGGACTTTCAAGGCCTGCAGCAAGGGGCGGACGTGTCTTTTGAAGAGTAGTAGCTACTCCGCCGGTATTCAGCCCTTGCACACCGAGTGTAGCCACTCCCTTCCCCTCACACCCTGGAACTCTCGAGGTCGCGCTCCTCCGCCTCTTCGCTTGCCTCTTCGCTTTCCTTTCGCTCGCCCTTCGTCCTCCTCGACGCCTTCTGCACCTCTTCAGCCCTTCAGATTTTGTTGGCGCTCGGACCTCGAATCAATCTATCGCAGCTTCGACCTCCTGCCCAACCCTCTCCACGCTTCTCTCGCCAACCCTCGATTCCAACTCGACTTGCGCACGGCGAGGCAGCGCTCTAGCAGCACAGGCAGGGCCTTTCAGTAACGGCACGCGCGGTCATGCCCAAGGAGCAGGCAGAAGCAGTCCCCTGGACGCCAGAGGACGACTTGAAGCTCCGGACGAGCCTCGAAGAGGGAGAAGGGCGCATCTCTTGGACCGAGATTGCTCGTCGCGCTTTCCCTGATGGGGAGCACGACAAGGCTGACTGTACTGAGGTGTGTAATGCTCCTCGGAGCCAGGGAACGCGTCGCTTACAGCAGGAGAGCTGACCCTCTCTCGCGTGGTGTTCGGGCGTGGGCTCTTATTAGCGCTGGCGCTCGCTGCAGAAGCCAAAGGGCTCCAGGGGACCGTGGACGAAAGAGGAGGATACTCAGCTACAATCTCTCGTCGCTCAGTACGGCTCAGAGAAATGGGTGAGTTGCAGCAGCTGTTGCTGCGAGCATTCGACGAGCGAGTCCTAACCCTCGATTTGCCCCTCCGTTCAGGTGGTGATTGCCGCCGACATGAAGTCTCGAAGCGGCAAGCAGTGCAGGGAACGGTGGCACAACCACCTTGACCCGACCAGTGAGTCTGCTGCACGATGAGCGAGCTCTCCGGATCGAGCTGATGTCCCGCTCTCCCGTCGACAGTCAACAAGGGCGAATGGACGCCAGAGGAGGAGCGCCTGATCCACAGCATGTACGCCAAGATTGGATCGAGATGGGCAGAGATGGCAAAGCACCTGCCTGGCCGGCCCGACAACGCCATCAAGAACTTCTTCAACGCGTGAGCTCGTTTGCTCCTTCTCGGCGACACTCCGAGGCCACAGGCAGCAGCTGTACTGACCTCGCAACCCTCTGCAGCTCGCTCATTCGACAGAAGCGGAAACGAGGTGACAGCATCAGCTCTCTCGCCGCCAACCTCGATCTTGGCGGAGGGGAAATGTCGGCCGCCCCTTCCATGTCGCGCTCCGCCTCGTCCACCTCGCTCTCTGGCAGCACTTCACGCTTCACCCCTTACGTCCGCTCATCCCCCATGACCAAGAGCCGAAGCGAGTCCATCTCCTCCCTCGCCGCCTTCTCCCCACTACGCGGAGCCAGTATCGAGCAGTTCGCGCCGAACAGCGCCAACTCGCCAGGCGCCTTCCCTACCGGCTACTACTCGCCAGCAACTAGCGGCATGACGAGGAGCCAATCCTCCATCAGCACCTACAGCCCGCCGACGCCAATGCATCAGCGGGTTCAGGGAGGCCCTCCACCGCCGCATCACGTCGTCTCGCGCGACCTCACCAAGGCCATGCTCGAACCAGGGGCAACCTACACGACAACCGACGAGCTTGGTTATACCGTTCAGGTGCAGACCCTCGTTCCCATGCGCGGCGACACGCCTCCAGCGACGCCCGACCGCCCTCCCTACCGTCATCAGCACTCGGCTTCTTCCCCCGCCATCCCTGCGGGCGATTATTCCTCCTACAACGCCCCTCAACCCTCTCCTCCTCCCATGACGACCAGCGCCTTCTACTCCGGCACCAACATCCACCCCGAGTTCGAGTCGGGACCGAGCTGGAGCGAAGAGCAGCCGATGGAGGGCTACACCGACGCCAACGGCACGGTGGGCTACGAGACGCCCTTCTCACACCTTCATATCAACGACCCGATGGGACAGATGGCCTACCCCGCCGACCAGTACGCCCAGGAGCAGCCCCATCCGCAATACGCCTACCCCGAGCCTCAGATCTACTCGCCTCCCCTCACCGGCCACATGCAGTCGGCTTCGGAGCCAATGTTTCAGACGGCGAGCTATGGTACGCCTACTCTCGGTCACTCGGCGTCGGTCGAGTCGATTCAGCCTCATGCGCTCTACGGCGGCGGAGGAGGACAGCCCTACGTTCATCCTTCGCATCTCGTCTCGCTCGAGCAGGCTCAGTATGAGGCGGCACTGGCACCTACTCAGCTCGACGAGTGGGGTAACATCGTACAGACGGCACCTTCGACGAGCGGCCTCTCCAACTCCTACTCGTCGCATTCGCTCAACTACTCGCAGCAGCCTTCGCCGATCGACGCCGCTTCGCCCGGGAGCGATTACTACAGCCACCCTACTCGGTCAAGCAACTCTTCGGCCGCTTCCTCACCTTACCACCCCTACTCGCCGACCGTCGAGGACGTACCCGAGGAGCCACGGAAACCGACGATGCCAAGACGAGGCTCGGTGCCCGTCTACCCTTCCTTCGCGCCCCAACCTGCAGCGGCTTCCTCCATCTATGCGAGTACCCAGCAGGTGCACCAACCGGCCTACACCGCCTCCGCCTCCATGTCGGATCTCAAACCCTCCTCCCAGTCGCTCTCCCACTCCCTCTCTACCCCAGCGGCGCTCTCCTCGATTCCCTCTTCCGCCTCTTCTCCTACTCCCTCCAAACCGTCAAAACCTCCACTCTCCTCTTCGCATTCCTACCACTCCTCCTCTCGACGCATCTCTCGCCCTTCGTCACTCTCCCTCTCCTCGACTCTCGACCCCCCCATCGACCTTTCAACTCCTCTCGCTTCGCCTTCGCTCTACCGCCCCAGCATGGAGCAAGATCAAGCAACACCAAGGTCTCGTCCTGCCGCTACAGGCATGACGAGGGGCTACTCTTCGCCTGGAGGCCAGAGTCTTGGGCAAGGAGCGTTCGGCGCCGGAGGAGGAGGCGGAGGATTGAGGATTCGGACAGATCTCGCTGCTGGAGGAGCAGCAAGCGGCGGCGGAGGGACAGGAATGGTTCGCTCTGCGACGGTGGGAGGAGGACTGGGTAGCGCTGGCACGCTGGCCGGTGCGGGATGGGGAGGGTCGAGGTCGGGTAGCATTGGAGTTGGCAGTCCCGGCTTTGGAGGAGCAGGCAAGGCGCACCCGACGAGCGACCTGATGGGTGTGGATCAGCATGGCAGGGCGTGCTTGCCTGGTATCGCGGGTTGACGGAGCGTGGAGGACGACAGACACTTTTCGGCGACGACGACGATGGACCCTCACTTTGTAGAACTCCTTTGCGGGACAAGGGGGTGCGCGCGATTGACAAGCGCTCTCTGATGTGTTACGACTAGGATCTGATAGCTTGTGTGCAGAACCTCATGTATTGGCGCAATTATTTATGCTTCAGCGATTGACCTGTCAGTGCCAGTCGGTCACGAGCTTGCCTGGACTGCGCTAGAGCCGCACTCAAGTACATGGTCGTCGACTTAGGGTGTCGAGAGGAGTGCCCTCCTCTTCGAGGGAACGACAGTAGATTCGAAAGCCGAACGACGAACACCGAGTCGAGGGCCTTAGCGGTCAGTTGCCTTCGCAGAGAGTGAGAGGCTCCTGCTCAAGGTCCTGCAGGCGACTGCCTTTCTCCTCAAAGAGTTTCCTACAGCTCTCACGCCGACGACTGCTGATCCTTGGGCTTTCGCTCTCGATTCTCGGCCTCTCGCTCTCGCTTGTCAGAGTATGTGAGACGTCTCGTGTGATTGACAAGGGAGGGCACGGATAGTATAAAATGGAACGGTAAGAGAAAGTCAAAAACACTCTATAGTCTAATAAGGGTAAGCAAGGAAAGCGGGAGTACGAACAAGCGCCGAGCTCGGCGAGCACAAATCTACAAATCGACTCGACGAGGCCAGCTCAGAAGGTAGCCCAACTCTGCCAAGCACCCTTGACACTTCCGAACGCCGACTCCCTCTTGAGCAATCGATTTGGCGCGCCTTGCTCCTGCTGCTGCTCCCCCTTGGCAGCTTCGACGGGACTATTGTCCTCCTGGGTCGTCGGCTCCTCGTCACTCTCTTCGTCCTCGTCGTCCAGCAACTCACTCGGCTCCTCGTAAACGATTCCCTTGCGCGCGATGCCCGAGGTTCCTCGCAGGCTGGTGGCGGGGGACACTCCTCGTGAGCGAGTCCCGAGGTTCGTGTCGAGCGAGGTGGGAGGGGTGGTCGAGGAAGAGGCCGAGACGGAGGTGCCAAAAGAGCTAGCTCCCGAGGCTGATCCCTGGCGTGAGCGGGAGCGAGACTTCTCGCGCTGGCGTTGAGTTCGAGGAGGGGATTGGGAGAAGGAGGACCCGCCCGCCGAGGAGGAAACGGAGCCGCGAGGATGGTTGAGGGTGAGCGGGCGGGTGAGGGTGTTGGGAAGAGGGGGAGTGAGGAGAGGAGGAGTCGGAGCGGCAAAGTAGCAGGCATCGCAGACGCGCACCACCACTGCTGGGAGGGGTGAGCCGGCGCCATTCTGAGGAGGGGAGGAGGTCGGGGTGTTGTGGGAGGACGAGTTGGAGCTGCCCGAGATGGAAATGGCCGATGAAGCGGGTGAAGTGTAGTTGGAGCTGTAGGCGAGGGATGGAATGTCGACCGTGGAGGAGCGCGGAGTCGACTTGGGCGTCGCTTTCGGAGTTGGCGGCGCAAGGAGTGGCTCGGTCGGGTGTGGCCACAGCGACGAGGTGCGCGACGAGTGTGCGGCACAGTAAATCTCACCGCATCGTCTGTTGGATTTCAGAGTGTCAGTACAGCGAGCCAAACGAGCAGCAAGACAAGAGGGGGCAAAGGGCAGGCGAGCCGAGGAGTCGAGGACGCACCGGCAGTGATGCTTGCGGTCAATCAAGCCAAAGCGAGTGGTGCAGTCGGCGTCGGCGCAAATGAGAGCTTCTTCGTCGGGCTGTAGGGGTGTGGCAAACGCGGCCGCGCGGAGGGAATGTCAGCGCTTCCGATTCGCTCGGGCTGGCGGCTGAGACAGTCGACCAAACGCACCCTCCACTGAGATCTGGCCAGCATGGTGCCCGCGGCGGAGCCTGTAGGTTGGACGTCGAACCTGAATTCACGTTCACCGCCTGCGGGCGACCAGGGGAGCGAGCCGAGCCAGGACGACTTGGTCTCGACGACAGAGAGGGAGGGGGAAGCTGGCGGCGACTGGTGTGAGGCCGAGACGGCATGGGGATGTGCTGCAGGAGCGGGCGAGGAGCGTCGAAGGGCGGCAGGTCGGTACAGAGGCTGAGTCTTGCCCCTGGGGACGAAGAAGAGGGCACAGTCGGTCGCCTGTCGAGGAGCGATGTTGCGTTGCTGAGGCGGCTGGGAGCGGTGAGGGGGAGCCATGGTATGTAGAGATGTAGCTTGGGTGGATGAGACGGAACGGCGCGCTGTAGGTGATTTAGCAGGCCATCTTGAACGGGGAGCGAGAGTCGAGAGGCGGCGAGTGGGAGGAGCGAGAGAGTCGCGAGCTCGCGAGACTCGCAGTTGGTTCGCCTCGGTTCGACACCGCCTCGGCTCCTCTCTCGGCGTTCTTGTTCTCGTGAGATAGGCTACAGGCTCCTGAGGGTCCATGCTCTTCCTTCCGCTGCTCTCCAGCACCTATACTCCACTACATCATCCAGCCAGCTCAGGCCAGTGCCCTCCTTCTCCGCACACCAGTCTTCGATCAGCAAGCTTCTGTGTGGCCTTACCTGCCTATTACAGCAGATAGTAACGCGGAAGAAGAAGGCCGTTGCACGCGGCAACTGAGAGGCTGGTTTCATTGCCACCGAAAACGAGAGCCCGCTTCGGTATCCATCGCTCCCTATTTGCCTCCTCGGCGATGCTCTTTCGCCCGCTCTGGTGCGCAAGAGCTGTACCAAAGTACACAGACGATGGAACAGCTGGACGGAACTGTCAGATGACACCCTGTTGGGCTCCGCGCTAGTGCCCTACCACCTTTCAGTCGCTCGTTTCCGACGGAGTTCCAGGCCGTGCACCAAGTTCGGCTCGCCTGCCTCTTGCACTTTGGCCAGCGGCAACTTGCGCTGCATGATGTCTTCTGCAGCTCATTCTGCAGCTCATCACGCACTCCACTATTTTTTGAGAGAGAGAGAAGATGGTGATGTCAAGAGGGAACTTCCCCGGACTCGGGCCTCACGCACAAGGCTGCTCGGTCGAAACAATTTCTTGTCGGCGGGGTCGGACTTGCTTGGGAGATGACGGTCGCCGTGCAACGAGAAGGATGTTCATCCTCTGAACCCTTCTGAAGGGCGATCTATCCTGTACGTCGTCAGAGGTGGCTGAAGAGGTGCAAAGCGCCTGGCGCCTGTTCGAAGCTTTCAAGCTTGCCTCGAAGGTCCCGCTGCACATTTTTCAGCTCCGTTCTACTTCCAGTTGTACATATGTAGTACATTGACTGCATGTGCACCCGAGCTCGCTTGGCTTTCCGGCTCTCTATAGCCTGCTCGGCGTTCTGGCGCTCTCCGTCGGATGGCTCGGCGGCTTCGCGACTCTGGATGCGTCGTGCGAGTGCGAGGCCGCCGTCTTGTAATGTTTTGCAGCGCTTTTTGAGGAAGGGCTGTGAGCCCTCCCAGCTGCACAGGACGACCGCAAAATCAGCTTCGGCGAAGCCCTCGTCGCGAAGCTCGACAACTGTCTTCCGCCCAACGGCACGGCTTGGGGAGGCATCAGTGTCTGGACCATCTCTGCCTATGTACAGTAGGGCCTTGGCCGCTTCGACAATTGGGACCGTCCTGCGGCTTCGTCTCGGCGATCGTTCGCTGGACGTGGAAGCTCGCTTGGCTGCTCTGCGAGCTGACCGCTTCGCTTGAGGTGAGTTTGCATTATATAGTGGAGGTTGTAGACGACTGGAAGGACTCGCCCGAGGCTCGTCACAGCCCGTGGGGTGGCCTCAGGCCAGCGAGCCAAGAGCGGACGAGGGAAACGGCTTGTGCACGGCAGACATGGCGGATCTCGGGTGAGATGAAGCTCACTAGACGCTTCAAGAGATCACGAAGCTGCTTCGAGCAATGTCAGAACCGACCTGGTCCTGCTTCCTGGTCGCAGTCCGGCGCTCTTCGAGTCCTCGACGGACTCACTCGCTCGCTGCTGCTTCCGCGCGAAATATTCCCAGGCTGGTGAGTAGGAGCTGAAGTTGAGAAGCCCACATCCGGCGAGGTACGGCCATCGAAGAACGAGAGATCCTGGCAAGCTGGTGAGGTACAAAGCGCCAGCAGCCGAGCTCGGTCGAGAGAGCGGGGGGTGCCAGCGGCCGTATTGGAGGCGCAGACGGCTTCTGGTAGAAGTCTGGGATCTAACATACTCATTGAGAGCTTTTTCCGAGCAGCGCAGACTTGTCATTGAACAGTGAGCGGGCTCGAGGGGCTCGGAGAAGGCGAAGACCGAAGCGGGCTACCTGGCTGCAGCTGAGTAGCGAGAGAGATGGAAAAGAGTCTTACAGCCTCAAAGTAAACTCGTGAGCTACACCTGGACCCCTCGATGTCGAAAAGGAGTTGCGATGACTTGGCCTTGGGCCAGCTTCACTCAGCTCGTCGCTCTCTCCCACTCACTTTGCTCGCTTCCGTCTCGCTTCTTTCTCGCTCGACTGCCGCTCTCACTACAGCACAGTCGACACACCTACAGCACTACACACTCCACCCCCCTTCCCACCGTTTTCCAAGCTCCCGCACCAGCCAGCAGGGAGCTCTCCTCCGTTTCGTCTCTCTCCCCTCCAGCGGGCTCTTCGCCTAAGGACTCGCAGGGATGACCAAGATCAAGCGGGCGCCCAAGCGGACTCCGTCCACCCATCCGGGCATCGCCTCCTTCATCGTCGCTCTCAGGGAGGACCACAGTCGCCCAGAGGACCTCCCAGGGATGCTCCTCCCCGTCGTCAACGCGGGATGGACTTGGCCTCGGACCGACCTGCAGCACTGGATCGTACCGCTCAACAGGTTCGATGCCATTCTCGAAGGGGTCATCAACGACTACGACTTGGGCTCGATGGAGCATTGCCAGACCAACGCCTTTACGCCGCGCACCAAGGAGCTCGTCGCGGCCATCCTCGCGTTCGAGAAGATCCTCTTGGAGAACTCGACCAACCGCAAGATCTTTGCCAGCTTTGACGTGAGTTTCAGCTTCACTTTAACAGCTTTGTAGCGACCTACTGCTGCACGAGGGTCGAGCGCGACGGCTGACTTGAGCGGAAACGCGTTTTCTATGATGTCGTCGATTCGTCTGCAGCGTTTGAACGACCTCCTCCACACCACCGACCTCTCCATCCTCTTGGCTACCCTGCGATTAGGACTCCGACCCGCCCAGCAGTACTCGAGCACCAACGGCGGCACCTCGAGCTTTGGAATCGCCGAGAAGCGTCTCCTCAGTCTCGCGCAGGGATGGGGCACGCGCGAGTACGGCCTCGAGATGGTCGATCTCGCTGGTGATGAGGTCGAGATCCCTCCCGAGCTCGACGAGACCGAATGGCAGTTCTACAAGAAGGCGACGGCGACGAGTGCGTCGAGGGAGGGAGGAGCGCCGACCGAGCCTCAGACGGAGAAGAAGGACAAGGGCAAGGAGGTGGACGCCATGGATGTCGAAGAGGACCACAAGCCTGAAGCGTCGACTTCGACCGCCGCCGCTACTTCCACGCCCGGCCCCAAGCCTCGCGCGACCTTCGCTCAAGGAGCCCTTCTCGCAACTCCCATCCCTTCCACCCCTCACGCCTCCTCTTCCTCGGCTGCACCTCTCAACGAAGGTCTCACTACCGTTCAGCTCGGCAACGTGCGCACTTCGACTCAACCCGCCGTCGACATCCTCGCCGACGCCATCGAGACCTACGGCGTCCCCGAACCCGACCGCCTCGACCTCCTCCAGAAGATCCGCATTGCCAAGGCGCTCGGCTCCACCCCAGACCGTCGTACCATGCTCGTCGTGCGCCTCCTCGCCATCGCCGTCTTCGCCCACACCTCGACCGAGGCGGCAGCGCAGAGCAAGCTCTTCCTCTACGAGCCGGAACTCATTCCTCAGCTCGCCGAACTCGTCCACCCCGACCGCAACGTTCCCATCGAAATCCAAGCGGCCGCCTTCTACGCCCTCGACGCTCTCGCCAAGTTCAAGACGAAGCTGTCCGAGGTCGCTAGCGCTCTCAACGCAAGTGTGAGCCACGGCATCCTCATGTATGTCTTCAGGAGGACAGTCACCGATCTGGAAGGCGACAACCGTGAGTGCTTTGGGATTCCGCGCCCCACTTGAGCTTCGAGCTGACCTTTCGCTTCTCGACTCGCAGCCGTCTCGACCCCCGAGTTCATCGACTCGCTCTTCAACCTCCTCCTCTACTTCCAGACCAACTCGTTCGTCGGCAACATGATCGTTGGAGCTGGTATCGTCTCCATGCTCGTCGAGTTCATCAAGAATAAGCGTCGTGACCGAGTAGCCGTGAGTTTGGCTCTCTCGTTCGTCCGCTGGGTTGATCACCGACCCTGCTTTACGTCACAGACCGTCACTAGGGCCGTCGTCTTTCTCGACAGTCTCATGTACGGCTACAGCTCGGCCTTCACCCTCTTCATCTCTGCCGCAGGACTCGGGGTCTTTGTCGAGCGTGTCAAGGACGAGATTGAGCTCTGCATCTCGGCGCACGCCAACCGCGACCCTCAAGTGCTTCCCAACCCCATCGATGCTCCCACTGGTGCGTTTTGGTCCGCTTTCCTGTGACCCGAACGAAAGCTGAGCCTGTCACGCTCGACAGGTCTCCTCTCCTTCGAGCAAGCCTCACTCCTCAAGGGTCTTCTGCGCGCCATTCAGCGCCTCATGCAGACGGCTGGAACCACTGAGGGTCTTCGCAACCTCATCGACTCGTCCCTCCTCGGCTCGGTCAAGCTCATCATGGAGAACCGCGTCATCTTTGGCCCTCAGGTCTTCGCTCTCAGTAAGCTTGGCTATCCGTCTACCGAGAGTACCTCGTCTAACCTCGTCTCACTCTTCCAGGCATCAACATCACCGCTACCTTCGTCCACAACGAACCGACCTGTCTCGCGACCATCCAAGAGGCCAAGGTCCCCGCCGCGCTGTACGATGCCATCGAGGAGTCCATCCCCGCTTCCATCGACGTACTCCAGGCCATCCCCAACGCCGTCGGAGCCCTCTGCCTCAACACCGTCGGTCTCGACGAGTTCAACGCCCGCCCTCTCAACTCGCGCTACTTCTCCATCTTCACTTCGGAGAAGCACGTCCGCGTCCTACAGGAGCGAGACAATGGCAACATGCTCGGCGCCTCGATCGACGAGCTCATTCGTCACCACCCTTCGCTCAAGGATAAGGTGCTCGAGGCGACCATCGAGGTGCTCAAGGAGCTCAGGGAGCAGGCCAAGAGCTTCGTCCCCGACTCGCAGCAGAGCTACGGCTTGCAGGTCGTCAAGGCTGTCGCTGCTGCCTCTGCTGGCGAGCAGACTGGCGAGGCAAGCACTTCGGCCCCCGCGACGACGACCGATGTCGAGATGCAGGATGCGGCTCCAGCGGCGGCGCCTACTCCCGGCTCGCCCGACTTCAAGGAGAACCACTTCATGCAAGCGATCGATGTCGTCGGACGGGTATGTTCTTCTGTTAAAGCTCATCTGTAGCGAGCGCTCAACTGACTCCCGCCTCGCTCCTCCCAGTTCCTCGAAGGCCTCTTCCAGAACATCCAGCACTGCAAGGATTTCGTCAAGCTCGACCCTGCACCCATCCTCCTCGAGCTCCTCGCCCTCCCCTGCATGCCGGTCGATGCTCCCGCCACGGCCAGCTTCAGCTCGGTTTCGTCCATCTTCCGCATCATGAGCGAGGTCAAGCCCACCGAAACGGCCGTCGCCATCATCAAGGAGACTCGCACATACCTCGACAAGACTACATGGTTCTGGGGAGACTTCCCTGAGGAATCGAGGCTGGCTCCTTTCCTCGCGCCTTGTGGGTTTTGCCAGCTTCGACGAGCGCCGAGTCGAGAGCTGACCTGTCACATCCGATCGCACAGCCGAGGAGACGCTACAAGAGCAGAACCAACGCTTCCGCGACCTCACCATCCTCCTCTCGCACGTCGCCCTCCTCTCCGACATCTACGGCAACCTCACCTACGCCCACGGCAAGGCTTCCACCTCGGTTCTCGCAGTCTTCGCCACCCCCGAGGAGTCGGCCACCCTCGCCCAGATCGGACAGCTCCACCGCGTCTGTGTTTGGGAGAACATCCTCCTCAAGAAGCATGCTCCCGCCTCGGCGACTTCAACCGTCCCTCCGCCGAGCGAGGGAGCTGCTACTTCGGCGCTCTCGACGCTCGAGACCGGAGGAGCCAGCGTAGCGACGTCATCGAGTGGATCGGCCGGTGCACCAGCACCAGCAGGAGAGGAGTCGACCTCGGCGGCGAAGGATGCCAAAGCGGCCCCAAGCTCGCCGAACCTCAAGACGATTCAGGACCTTCTCGCCAGCTTCCCTCTCAACATCGTGCCCGTCTTCCTCTGTGAGTGATCTACAGCTCGCATGCTCTTCTTCCCACCCGAGGCTGACGCCTTGCTCCTTCGACAGCCACCATCAAGCTCTTCGTCCACCGAAGGAGCGGCGACGCCGCCCATCGCAAGGCGGCTAACGACGTCTCCCTCGTCATGGCCAACATGATGCGCGACAATCTCAACTGGATCGACCCCAACGTGCAGGACATCTCGTCTCGTCTCAGCTACTCGACCCTCATGCTCGGCGCGACGACCACTTTCCTCTTCGACGGTTCGTCTCGAGTTTCAGCTTCTCTCTCTCTGCTGGTCACTGACGTCTCCTCTCGATGACAGAACGACCAAACATGACAGGACTGCAGACGCTCCTCCTCAGCACCTTCGAGAAGACGGACGGCTTCGAGGCTTACCTCCAGCTCTACACTCGCTTCCAAGAGGTCGCTGGCGAGCTCATGCCGACTCAAGACGCCACCAAGCTCGACGACGTCAAGCTCCCCATCGTCCACGTCTTTGGCGGCATCAAGGTGGCCCTCGACCTGCTTCACCGCCTCGCCTCTCACCGCACCATCCTCGAAGCGCCTCAAACCGCCCTCCTCATGACCCGCGTCAAGGAGAAGTCTTCCCCCGACTTTTTCGACCCGCACGCCTTCCTCGTCAAGCTCCGCGCTGCCATCCTTCCCGTCATCGCTTCAACTTGGGCCGCCCCTTGGCTCAAGAAGTCGCCTCCTAACGTCGTGAGGAGCATCGTCGGCACCCTCGTCCACATCCTCAAGGGAGAGGCCGAGACTTCTGTCGACCCTTCCGCGTCGGCTCGCTCTACCATCGACCAACTCTTGGGAGGTGGGCCAGCGGGCGGACTGGGAGGACTCGGAGGATTGGGAGGTGTCGGAGGAGGAGGGGGCGCTCGCAACCCCTTCGAGGGTCTCCTTGGAGCCCTCGCAGGCGGTGGAGGAGGCGGTGGAGGAGGTGGCGGAGGCGGAGCGTTCGTCCTCGACGAGACTCGCGTGGGTCAGCTCGTCGACATGGGATTCCCTCGCAGCGCCGTCGAGACCGCCCTCACTGGTTTCCGTAACACCGTCGGAGTCGCTACCGAGTACCTCTTGGGACACCCCGACCTCGTTGGCGCCGCTCGTGCTCGCGAGGCCGCTCAGGCTGCCCAGCCGGAAGCCGCCAAC
>MWVB01000006.1:438886-472119 GCA_003054985.1 Leucosporidium scottii | reverse complement strand
CCATGCCGCTCGTCACCCACCACCACCGCAGAACGCCGCCATCCCCGTCGCCGCCGGCAAGAAGCCTCCCGTCCACCGCGAGGCAATCCAGCTCCTCGACAAGTCCGGCCTCGCCACCCTCGTCCGCCTCCTCTTCTTCCCTCAACCTCTCCGCCGCAACGCTCTGCAAAAGGTCCTCGTCAACCTCTGCGAGAACTCGCGCACCCGCACCGAGCTCATCAACCTCCTCCTGACCATCCTCCAAGACGGCACGAGGGACGTCTCGGCGGTCGACAAGAGCTTCTCGCAGATGTCGCTTCGCGCCAGCAAGTCGCTCGGCGCCAAGGACACCCCTCGTCGCAAGGTGCTCGAGACGCCCGGTGGAGGACTTCCCCACTTCCCCGGCGAGAGCGTTCCCAATCTCATCGCCCAACGCTGCCTCGAGGCGCTCATGTTCCTCGTCTCGTCCAACGACCAGTCACCTCTCTTCTTCCTCACCGAGCAAGAGATTGTCGTCGGTCTCAGTCGTCGTGGTGCGAAGAAGGGCAAGGGCAAGGAGAAGGTGCGTGACTTCTCTCTTCATCTGCGAGCTCCTTCTTTCGCTGACCTTTTTCACGCAGGCCGTCCCCTCCATGACCTTCCCCGTCATCGTCCTTCTCGGCCTGCTCGACCGTCCCGCCCTCCTCAAGACTCAGTCGATGATGGACTCGCTCACCCAGCTCCTGTCGGCCATCACCAAGTCGCTGGCGATGCTCCAGAAGAAGAAGGTCGGCGAGTCCGACTCTGCTCCTGCACCAGCCGCTGCGCCCGTAACACAGGGCGAGCAGGCTCCCGCCCCCGTCGAAGGAGCCGCCGCCGAGGGAGCCGCTGCTCCTGCTCTTCCAGCACAACCCGAAGCTTCAACCGCCGCCGCTGCGCCCGCCGCTGATGGAACCAAGGACAAGGATGCCAAGGAGGACACCAAGGAGGCCGCCACCACCGACATTCTCCTCAAGAGCCCGCCCGTGATCCCGGCGGCTGTCCTTCGCCTCGTCGTCAACATCCTCGACGCTGGCGAGTGCTCGAGCAAGACCTTCCAGCAGACTCTCGTCCTCATCCAGAATCTCTCCTACCTCCCCGAGGCGCGCGAGGTCATCTCAGAGGAGCTCAAGGCTCGTGCTCAATCTCTCTCCGACTCGCTCGTTCCCGACCTCGACGAGCTGCACACGGCGACTCAGGGAACCGAGCAGGTTCGCGGCGTCACCCTCGCCAAGTTCTCGCCCGCCTCGTCCCTCCAGGCCAAGCTCCTTCGCATCCTCAAGACCATCGACTGGGTCAACGCGCCGCCCAAGAAGGCGCCCGCCGCCGATGACTCTGCGGACGACGAGCACAAGCTCACCGCCGAGCAGGAGAAGGTCAAGGAGATCTTCAACGGCTTCAACTTTGCCGGCCTCTGGCAACGCCTCGGCGACTGCCTCACCAGCGTCGAAGCTCGCCCCGAGCTCCTCTACCTCGCCACCGTCCTCTTGCCTCTCATCGAGTCGCTGTGAGTATCTCGCTTTCTCTCGAACCCAGTATCAAACACTGACTCCCTTCTGTCGTCCACAGCATGGTCGTCAGCAAGTACGTCTTCGTTTCGCCAAAGAAGAAGGACGTCTCGTCTCCCAAGGAGGCTCTCTCTCCTGGCAGTGAGGTCGACCCCAACACCATGGAGGCGATGTTCCTCAACTTTACCGACAGTCACAAGAAAATTCTCGTGCGTTCTCATCTTCACTTCTCGCTTTACGTCGCGCTGACCCCCTTCTCGGTCGAAGAACACCATGGTCAAGAACAACCCCTCGCTCTTGTCGGGTAGCTTCTCGATCCTCGTCCACAACCCCAAGGTTCTCGAGTTTGAGAACAAGCGCAGCTACTTCTTCTCGGTGAGTGATGCCTCGCTCTGCTTCGCCGAACGCAGTTGCTGACGCCGAGCTCTCTTTCGCAGCGCCTCCACGACCGAAGTCAACGCCAGCGCAACCATTACGGCACCCTGCAAGTCAACGTTCGTCGGCAATACGTCTTCGAGGACTCGTTCCACAACCTGCAGCGTCGCAGCGGAGACGAGATCAAGTACGGCAAGCTCAACGTCAAGTTCTACGACGAGGAGGGAGTCGACGCAGGAGGAGTTACGAGGTGAGTGTCTCTCCACCATCGTCGTATACGGACTTGCTGACCGGCCTCCATCACAGGGAATGGTTCTCGGTCCTCGCTCGCCAGATGTTCAACCCCGGGTACGCCCTCTTCCAGCCCCAGGCCGCCGACGCGCTCACTTACCAGCCCAACAAGGTGCGTTCTCACTCACTCGCCTACTTAGACCCCCCGCTGACCTTCGCTCGCCACAGTCCTCGTCGATCAACCCCGAGCATCTTTCGTTCTTCAAGTTCGTCGGTCGCATCATCGGCAAGGCCCTGCACGACCAACGCATCCTCGAGGCCTACTTCAGTCGCTGTACGTTCTGCATGCTCATCGACAAGACTTCGCCGCTGATCATCCCCCTCGCGCAGCCGTCTACAAGCACATGCTCGGGAAGCGTATCGACCACAACGATCTGGAGTCGATTGACCCCGAGTACCACAAGTCGCTCGTGTGGATGCTCGACAACGACATTGATGGCGTTCTCGAGTTGACCTTCTCCGTCGAGCGTGACGACTTCGGGGTGGTCGAGGTCGTTGATCTGATCCCCAATGGTCGCAACATCGCCGTCACCAACGAGAACAAGCACGAGTATGTCCGCCTCATCGCCGATCAGCGTCTCTCTATCGAGATCAAGGAGCAGATGAGCGTGAGTGGCTCCCCTCTTCCCCGCCTTTCCCCACCGCCGAGACTGACTCTCTCGCTCTCTGCAGGCCTTGCTCAAGGGACTATACGAGATCGTGCCCAAGGATCTCCTTCGCATCTTCTCCGAGAAGGAGCTCGAGCTTCTCATCTCTGGTCTGCCCGAGATTGACGTCGACGAGTGGCGCGCCAACACCGGTGAGTCGCTGAGGCGTGACTCGCTCCTCGACCAGCTCGCTAACGTTATCTCTTCCAGACCTTCGCAACTTCTCCGCGACTGATCCCGTCATTGGCTACTTCTGGCGCGCTGTTCGCAGCTTCACTCACGAGGAGAGGGCCAAGGTTCGTCTTCTCCTGTTCGCCGAACGCTCGCAGAGGGCGCCCTCCGAGTCTGAGCCTGAGCTCACCTCTCATCTCCCTACAGCTCCTTCAATTCGTTTCGGGATCGTCTCGTGTCCCACTCGAAGGCTTCGCCTCGCTGCAGGGCATGTCGGGCGTCACCAAGTTCTCCATCACTTCAGCGGGCAACACGGCCGGCCTTCCCACTGCTCACACGTGCTTTAACCGTGAGTCTTATCTGACACCGGTCACTTTGCCTACTCGACCCTGACTCTCTTCCTCTGCAGAGCTCGACTTGGGTAGCGGCTACGAGTCTTACGAGGCGCTCCGCAAGGCGCTCCTCACCGCCATCACCGAGGGAGCAGGGGGCTTCGGATTTGCATAGTGTGGCGAGGAGGATGCCGGAAGAGATCGAAGATGTGAGTTGGTCTCGCTCTTGACTGAGCCATTCGCGCTTGCTGACGACCTCTCTCCTTGTAGGGAAGCGGAAAGTGGAAAGGCGAAACGAGCCTGCCAGCGCATCGGATTGTGTAGATAGAGATACCTTTGCGATTAGGATATGTGTTACCTAGCATCCATTGCTGAGGCGGGGGCAGAGAAGAGAGCTCGGTCGGTCGATCCTCGACGGAGGGAGGTGGGGCTCGCTCGCTCGTTCGCCCTCGCTTCGCATTTCGCTCGCTTCGCAGGGAGGGTGATTGCAGAGATAGAGAAGACTTCTTCGGCAACAGCGTGCTGTTCTCTCGGTTTCATCTCGCTGCTTTCGCTGCGCGACTGGCGATAAATTAGCTGCTTGCTTGCTCACTTCATAAAGTGAGGGATGTGCCCGCCGTAGCCATCTCCAACGACCCACTGTGAAGGGAAGTCAAGTCGTCAGCTCATGCGGTTGTCTCGAACGTGCAGAGCTGCCAAACTTACCACGAATCCCTTGATCGGGCCAGCAACGCCGAAGCCTTTCAAATCCTCAAACCATCCCTCACGCAGGAAAGGTTCACAGAAGAGAGGTGCAGTGGCGTAGGCCCAAATGTTGACGATGACGACCCCGAGCCACCGAGGACAGGCTTTGACGAGGGAGGGGCTCGGTCACCGATGGCGGGCGAGATGGACGGGAGCTGGCGCATCATTTCTCACCTCGACGCTTCTGTACGTTTGTCTCGCACTTCTTCCCGACCCTCCCCCTTCTCCTCGACCCAGGTCGCTGCTGGCTCCGGCCTTCTCGCTCTCTGAAGCCAGCCTCAGGGCTTCGCCGAGGTCGTCGGACTTGGGCGCTCCGGCGTTTGCGCTCAGGCGCGGGTCTTCCGAGACCCAAGTCAGCTGTCATGGAGCTTCAGCTACCCCGATAGCTGCGCGGTCTTGTGTCCTGCACCCTCCTACTTCTCAGTCAACGCTGACCTTCGCCTTCAAGTTCGCCTCGTTTGCACGCCTTCGGTCACCTCATTTCTCGGGCAGGGCAGCAGCCTCCTCGAGCGTCTGCGCTCCTCTACCACTTGTACTCCGGTACGCCCCTTGCGCTCCATGAGCTCCCAGCCATCCGCTGACCTTCATCACGCAGACACTCGTGCTCGGTTGAACGACAAGCCTCGTTTGGGCTCCAAGAAGCGGGGGATACTCGTCTGGCGCCGCCCGTCGTTTTTCTTCCTCCCTCCTCATCCTCTTCGGTCGTATCTCATCAGCTACAGACTCTTCTGTACAGTTTCACTTCAGTTTCGGCGCTCAGGCTCCTGCTGAGCCCGCCTCGCTCCGCGCAGACGTCCTCTCGTCCTTCGTCGCTCGTCGAGCCAGCTTTCCGCTCTTCCTAGTCATCAAGACGTAGGTTCTCGTACGCTCAGCAGCTCAGGCTCTGTCAGCTTCCGTTTAGCCTTCCTACAGTCCGCCCCTCGCTCCTTCTCCTCGAGATCGGCAGCTCCTTCCAGCTTTCGCCTTGATCACCCAGGTGAGCCCGCGCTGCTCGCGTGGCTGGTCAAGCTAGCCTCATTCCATCATGCTGACTACCTTTCACCTCGCTCACCCAGTCTAGAGCAGCGCGCCTTCGCTTTCGATCTTTCCACCCACCTCCCTCTCGCTCTCTCTCCACTCTCATCTCTCGGTTCCTCTTCACTCTTCGATGCGTATAATTAACTGTGTAGCCCTATTTACGCCTTCGAAAAGCTCAGTGGGGACCAGTTCGGTCCTGGTTGCGGTACTCAACGCTCGAACGGTGCTCGGTGTGAGAAGGTTCGGCGAAGCCATGCATAGGCAATGGTCGCAAATCCTTGCACAAGGAAGAAGAGAGCCTTCCCACTGCTCACACGTGCTTTAACCGTCAGTCTTATCTGACACCGGTCACTTTGCCTACTCGACCCTGACTCTCTTCCTCTGCAGAGCTCGACTTGGGTAGCGGCTACGAGTCTTACGAGGCGCTCCGCAAGGCGCTCCTCACCGCCATCACCGAGGGAGCAGGGGGCTTCGGATTTGCATAGTGTGGCGAGGAGGATGCCGGAAGAGATCGAAGATGTGAGTTGGTCTCGCTCTTGACTGAGCCATTCGCGCTTGCTGACGACCTCTCTCCTTGTAGGGAAGCGGAAAGTGGAAAGGCGAAACGAGCCTGCCAGCGCATCGGATTGTGTAGATAGAGATACCTTTGCGATTAGGATATGTGTTACCTAGCATCCATTGCTGAGGCGGGGGCAGAGAAGAGAGCTCGGTCGGTCGATCCTCGACGGAGGGAGGTGGGGCTCGCTCGCTCGTTCGCCCTCGCTTCGCATTTCGCTCGCTTCGCAGGGAGGGTGATTGCAGAGATAGAGAAGACTTCTTCGGCAACAGCGTGCTGTTCTCTCGGTTTCATCTCGCTGCTTTCGCTGCGCGACTGGCGATAAATTAGCTGCTTGCTTGCTCACTTCATAAAGTGAGGGATGTGCCCGCCGTAGCCATCTCCAACGACCCACTGTGAAGGGAAGTCAAGTCGTCAGCTCATGCGGTTGTCTCGAACGTGCAGAGCTGCCAAACTTACCACGAATCCCTTGATCGGGCCAGCAACGCCGAAGCCTTTCAAATCCTCAAACCATCCCTCACGCAGGAAAGGTTCACAGAAGAGAGGTGCAGTGGCGTAGGCCCAAATGTTGACGATGACGACCCCGAGCCACCGAGGACAGGCTTTGACGAGGGACGGGAAGGTTCGGCGAAGCCATGAATAGGCAACGGTCGCAAATCCTTGCACAAGGAAGAAGAGGAGAGTTTCCCCGGTGGCGCCGTTGAAGGCAATCAAGTTCATGTATCTTTGAAGGAGAGACCGGAAAGTCAGGCTTGGCTCGAGCGCACGAGATGAGCGTTCGGCGAGAGAAGGTCGACTCACTCGTGAAAGACTCCACTTGCCGCAAACGTCAAGAGAGCTGCACATGCTTTGGGCAGGAAAGAGCTCTGCTTGCGCTTCGATCCTGGAGGCAGCTTCTTCCTGATGGCTTTACGGTCGAGTCGTTCCGGTGAGGGCGCCCGAGAAGGAGCATCTGACTGCTCCGTTTCCGAGAGCTGCAGGAAGAGAAGCAGAGTGAGCTTGATCTCTCAAGGTACCGACAAGGAAGGAACGTACATAATCAGTCCTTGGCCGTCTCGACCGAAGTTCCGAGCGATCCGAGGAAGGAGCTCGACCGCTCGACTGTCCCGAGGCGCTCGACTCTCGGTGCAAGTTCCGAGCACTCGGCGCCTTGAGGTGGAAGAAGACACGCGAGAGACCGTCCTTGATCGCAAGATTCCATCGCGCCCAGAATTCTCGAGGGTTGGAGGCCGCCATGGGATTGTTGAAGAGCGGCAACATCTCGACACCAAAGATGACTCTGTGAGCAAGTAAAACACGGTGAGTGCGCTGCTCGGCTACTGAGCAGTATCGGGGCCAAGGAGAGAGCAGGGGGGAAGCTTCGCCGAGACTCACCCGATAATCCTCAAGCTGCCCTCAATGAGGAACCCCAGGGTGCTGAGGATGGTGAGGGCGGTAACTCCAGAGTGAAAGAAGTATGCGAGAGAGTAAGGCTTGATGGTCGCCCAAAGCTCGGGCGAAGGGACAGCGTCTGCGAAAGGAGGGGGTTCAGCGGTCGTTCTATAGGTACTCAGAATCGCAGGGCACTCACATAGAAAGAAGTTGACCGCGATGTACTTGAAGAAGACCAACTTGAGCGCCGACAGATTTGCTAGGCGAGGATGGGACTCGGAGCTCGGCGCATCCTCCTTGGGATAAGCGAGGAGCTGGCATATTGTTTGGCCCAAGGACCAGGAGTGCACTTCTTGTGGAGAGCGCAAGAAGAAGATGGCCACCACGTTGAGCGTGGCAAGGAAGGCCTGCAGAAACCGAGGTCAGCGGAATCAACGCGAGCCCCGGCGAAACCTCAACTCACCCAAGCGGGCATCGCAAAATCGGGGATGCGCTGACATCACAGTAAGAGTAAGCTGCTGCTCGGGCGCGCCTCGAGAAGCCACAGGGAGCTCACCAGACCACTCCTCCCCTTGACGGAAGGCCAGAGCAACAGCGCAGCTGCACCGATCCAAGCCATCGCGGCTCGAACTACGCCCTTTTGTAGTCTTGCAGCGAAGTACAGCCAGCCGGCGAGCACCTGCAGCGTAGGTGGTTAGCGAGGTCGAGCATTGGAGAAACGGGTCACTCACGACGATGACGGCACCATGAGCTGCAGCGGTAGAGGGTAGCAGATGCCAAGGAGCAGCTGGAGGCGTGTAGCGAGTTACGTCGAACCCGAGCCGCGACGCGAGAGCTTCCATTGAGGAAAAAACGGAGAGGAGGCAGAGCGGCGGACTTCGAAGTTGGCGAGGTCGCCGATCGCCTGTTCGCCGGTGAGGAGGCTTCTCCTCCTACCACGACTTGCAGAGACTGGAAACGATGCCAAACGCCAACACGGAGTACAGAGATTATCGCAGGCAGTCGATGGGTGCTGCAGGAAAGCCTGCCCAACAGCAGTGAGCTCCCCTTCTCCTTTGCGCTCCTTCCTGCGGGGCTCCCTTGACCGGTCACTCGTCTTCCTGCAGCCCATCCAGCACCAGCGGTCGTCAAGGCAAGAACTATGCCGACCTCGACAAGCAGGAGCTCGAGGCGGAGGCGAAGGAGAACTATGAGCGGCCACTCGGCGTCTACGTCGGTGATCATGGTCAATTGAAGGGGGTGGAAGGGAATGAGGAAGGGGTGAGTGGGCGTCTGAGTTGTCTATCGCTCTCTCGGAAGCTGACGGCACCTTATTGCAGTACATTGGGGCCGGCAACCCGTTCGGCGATGGCGCTCACCCTCCTCGTCGGCAATTCGCAACGAACGAGAAGACCAGCGCGTTTTCTGAAAACTTCCATGGAGACATTGGACAAGTCCGTACGGCTAGTGAGGAGGAAGAGGGCTACTAGTGAGCCTCTGCGGCCAGGCGGAGACTTTGAAAGCGCCGTGCTGACCCTCTTTCTCCTCTAGTGGAACCTCTAATAGTCGTCAACCTTTCTCATCGTCCAACGAGAAAGAGCACATCCAAGACTAGTACGTTGCAGCTGAGATCAAAGCTCTCCTCCGCGACAAAAAGCTGACCTCGGCATTGCTAGCACTCCTCGCTCCGCTCGCCAGCCACGCTCGACTGGCCCACTCAACTACGACCCTAATGATCGCCACTTTGTTCACCCTCATGAGGTTCCTACTTATCCCACCCAGAACTTTTACCGTCGCTGCGTGCTCACTGGCTTCCAGATTGGGAGCGCCATCGGCACCACGCTCGGCTTCAACCTCATCGTGGTCATGGCGCTGATCTGGAGTATGGGAAAGGCCTTCATGAGGCTTCTCGGCCGAGGTCCCAAGCCGGTCAAGGTCGAAAAGGAGTGGGAGCAAAGGATCACCGGCGAGCGCTTCTCGTCTCGAGCCGAGTGAGTCGCATGATCCTGTTCTAACGCTTCGCCAATTCATCGCTGACAGTCTCGCTTCTTTACAGATACTACGCCGAGTTCTTCGGCTACGAATGCGAGCCCCTCGAGGTCGAGACAGAGGATGGCTTCGTCCTCCGCATCCACCATCTTCTCTCTAAGAAGCACAAGCAGCTCGGTCACCCTGTCATTCTACAGCATGGCATCTTATCCAATTCGGTCACCTTCATGGTCAACGAGGAGCGTTCACTTGCCTTCTGGTTGATGGAGCAAGGTGAGCAGAACGCCGAGATTGCCGAGAAAGGAGCTGACGACGAGCCTGATGCAGGATACGACGTCTACCTCTCCAACATTGTGAGTTCGATTCTCTATGCTGCACTCACGAGATCTGACTCCGTACATATCATAGCGCACCAACTTCAAGATGCCTCACCGCCATGTTCGTTTCTTTTGCCTTCTCGCCCGAGCCATCACTCATCCTTCTCTCCAACAGTTCCCTCGCTCGGATCCTCGCTACTGGGCGTGGAGCGTTGAGGAGATCGCCCTGTACGATCTACCTGCGATAGTCAACTTCGTCCACTCGCGGTCGGGCAAGAAGCCCGCTTACATCGGCCACTCGCAGGGAACTGGAACCAGTGAGTCTATTGTTATGTCTTATGCCTCTATCTTTCGCGCCTTCTTTCGCCCTCTCTTCCCCCTTTCTCCCGCGCTTTTTCCACCCTCAGCTTCACCTCGGCGAAGTTTTGAACGGAGCTGACCCTTCCCTTGCTCCGCCCTCTCCCCTGCGCATCACCCAGTGTTCCTCGCTCTCTCTCGTGGCAAACGACCCGACCTCGGCCACAAGCTCTCATGCTTCATCGCTCTCGCCCCAGCAGTCTACGCCGGCCCCGCCCTGCGCTCCTTCCCCTTCTCGCTGATGAGAAAGTTCAGATCGAGAAAGATGTGGAGTCTCGTATTCGGAGGTGAGTTCATATCTAATTTGGTCCCTTCTCTCGACGCCTCGGAGGTCCGAATGGCTGATGGACGGCGTCGGAGATGAGCTTGACAAGCGCCGAGCTGACTCCTTCGGCTCCTTCCGCTCACAGTGCGCGAGTTCATCCCCGTGATTTCCTTGTTGCAAGGCATCTTACCAAGCTGGCTCTTTGGTCACGTCGCCGTCCCCGTCTTCCGCTTCATCTTCGGGTTCAACGCTACTGTGAGTGGACGGCGCCGAACGACTGAGCCCACGACTGACTTTTGGTGCTCGGCTCGCAGGATTGGGTTCCACGACAAGCTCCGAAATTTTTTAGGTCGGTAGCAGTCGCAAACTCGAGCGAGCTGCTCTACTACTGTGAGTCTCGTTCTCGTCGCACTCTCGCTTTCGGACTTCAGCTCGCTAGCTCGACCTCTCCTCTCGCGTTCCTTCTTCTACTCCAGCTCCTAAAGGCTGATCCTTATCGTACCACAGACATGTCCAAGCTATCCTACAACAACTGCATCTTCGACACCACCACGAACGAGCCTTGGTTCCCTCCCTCCTTCCCTCCCTGCGCCATTTTCTACGGCACGCTCGACACGCTCGTCCTCGGCAAGCCACTTGTTGAGAGGATTCGTCAGCATGAGCCCAACGTCAACCTGGTGAAGGTCGTCGCCATCGAAGGAGCGGAACACCAGTCGCCGATTTGGGGGGTGAATGCGCCGACTGAATGCTTTGGCGGCATCCAGGAGGTGATTCAGCAGACCAAGGATCTGTAAGGAGGCTTCTAGATTAGGTTGGACAATGTACAGGCGGTTCATTGAGCTGGGGAAAAGCTGCAGAGGCTGTAAAGCGTGCACCGAGCCTTGTAATTTATTGAGTCCGTCTTAGCAGCGCTCGGATCGGGAGAAATCGAACTCCACCTGCAGTAGAAACGTGATGACTACTTCTGCTTGACTCTTCGAGGGGAGAGGACCGGGGGACGTCGACATGCCCTTTCTGAGCTTTTGGAGCTCTTCGCCGACGAGCCGGAGCTTCGCAAGAGGGAGGGGGCTCCCGGGCGATCCCTCTTGGTTGTGTTGGACACGAGGGCAGATACAGGGAGCTTTCTAGGTGTTCCGTGTAGTAGAGCAGACACCGGCACTGCGCGACTTAGCAAGCTGGCTCCTCTCGCCTCGGAGCAGAGGTCATCTGAAATTGGCATCCTTCCAAATCTCTCCGTTCGAGCACTACTTGCCTCGGACTGCTCGGCTCACTACCATCAAGCAGGAGTGCTCTGATTGCGCCTCTTGGGGACATTCACCCCTTCCCCGCCCGCTTGCTAGCGATTTCGAGGTGAGCTCGCGCTCTTCAGCTTCAACCGCGCAGGCGGGCGCTGACCGGATTCTTACTCCTCGACAGCAGGGGGCATGGCCACTCGCGCCTCGCCCAGGAGGTCTCGCAGGCCTCCATCACCGCCCGTCTCGGACAACGACATGCCTGCAGGGCTTCAGTCCTTCTTCGCTCTCACATCTCCCCCTCCCACCGCGCCGCCCTCGCTGCCCGTCTCGCCGCCCGATTCGCCCGTCGCGCGCAACACGAGGGCCAAGGAGAGCAAGTCAAAGAGTAGCAGCAAGCGTCTCAAGAGCGAAAGGAACAGCAGAGGCGACGCTGCGACGCCGAGCAGCTCCTCGAGCAAACAACACGGTCAACTTAGCCCGGACCACTCGCCCATCCTCCCCCGAGCCAAGTTGGCCTTCCCTCCGATCCTCTCGGACGACGACGACTGGTCTCCGCTCGTCGGCGGAGGTCCCGAGGACGGCGCGAGCTGGGGAGCTCAAGCGGGAGTAGCGAGCGGCTCAGCAAGCAGCGGCCGTCGAACGTGGTCTCAGACGACGACCACTACGCGCAAGACGGAGCATCGCAGCTACCGCTACTCGATGCCCTCCTTCGACCAGCTGGGCAGCGATGCCGACCTCCCGCCGCCGCCCAAGTCAACGAGCGCCAGATCTCCTTCGCACGCGCAACCTCATCTCGCTCCTTCTTCTACCTCCCCTTCGCCTCGCAACAGCAACAGCAGTGGCAGCAACGCTCATGGATCTCCATCAACCCGACACTCTTTCTCCGCGTCCAAGCACTCCCGCAATCGCTCCCCTTCGACCGCTTCGCCGAGCAGGAAGAGGACGGCTTCGCCCGCTGCACGGGGCTTCAGAAGCTCGCTGCCTTCTCGTCGAGCTACTAGTCTTCACACAACGTTCGGAGAAAGTCCATTGTCAGTGTTTAAAAGCTGGCCTGCGCGCAAAAACTTGGCTGACTCCCCTCACCATCGCAGGCAATACTCGCACTCGCTTTCTCCACGACCCTGCTCCCCCTCCGACCATCCTCTCGAGCCCGCCTTCTTCGCCAGCGACACTCTCACCACCACCACCCACAACTTCTTCAAACCCATTATGTCCCTTTTCGCCTTCCTCGTCATCTCCACCGTCGCTTGCTTCTCCATCTCGGCCGTCCTCCTCGCCTCCTTTTCCCTCACCTTCTACGACGACTGTGGAAGACGAGTCGGAGATGTGCAGAGGACGATTGGCGCGGGGAGGAGAAGGTTCCGGGGGAGCATCGAGGGCGTCAAGACGGGGATGGAGAGGGTTGTCGGAGGCGCGAGGGGAGCGCTCGAGTCGGCAGTCTGGGCGGCGGGGGCCAAGAAGCCAGAGGTGAGGGCTGCACCGACGATGGTGATGAGTGATCTGGAGGATGGGAGCGCCGACGAGGAACGGGATCTCAGCCCCGCGCCTCTTCCCTCGACCAAGGCCGGCTCGAAAGCCTCTCGCACCCGCAGCCGCACTCGTCGTCGTCGCTCCTCCACCGCAGGCATCGCTACCAACGGAAGACGCCCCAACCTGGATCGCAGCTTCCACTCTACCTCCGACGCTCCCTTCGACCCCAGCAACGCCGACGCCGCCGAGACGGGAACCCACACTCCCTCTCAAACCAACACTTGGACTGACGACGAGGACGCCCCTCCCTACGACGTCCCTCACACCACCCCCTGGGGCTCTCGTCCTACTTCCCCTCCTCCTCACCATCGTTCCTCCCGCTCCGCGGGAGGATCCCCTCGCCCCGACACCCTTCCTCCTCGCCCTCCCCTCAAGATCCTCATCCCCTCGGTACTCTTCGCGCTGCTCTACACCTTCGTCAAGGTTGTGTGGGCGCTTTGGAGGGAGGAGCAAGGTGCCGGTCCCGGATGGTATGAGAGGACGAGGGCCGCGTCGAAAGGGAGGGGGAGGAGGTGAGCTTCGCGCGTGCGCCGAGTCCCGAATGAAAAGCCAACAGGGTTGGCAGATGGCAGGATGGACGGGCAGGGTTTCTTCTTCTTCTTTTTTCTGTGACAATAGCTTGCTTGTTAGATACAATTACGTGCACCTTCAGTAGTATACCCCCTCCTTCCTTCGATCTTTCCCTCCGCTCTCTCTTTAGTAGCTTCGAGATACAGTAGGCAGCTGCTTTTGTAGAGCTGTCTCCCGGCGACAAATCAAGACTGGCTGATTTCCTCGCCACTTCGAAGCGATGCGACCGAAGCGAGAGTCGACTCGACCAGCTCAAGGCCATTCGCGCCTCGGTCTTCATCGCCGAAGTCAGGCATCACAAAGTCTCTAGCTCAGCTAGACTGTCAAGCGAGGAACGGGGCCGCAAAAATGCTACATACTCTGCAGATTCCTGCTTGTTCATCCTCTCGGAAGCACTGCAGTCTGCTCGCGAATCGCGAAACCCGAGCACGGGAGCACGGGGGACGCCCCTTCGGAGAAGTATGGATCTGGCTGAAGATGCACTGGATTCGAAGATTGTAGGGAGACTTTGTTGGAACTTGCTGTACTCCTACAGACGGAAGCCGAGAGAGCGGGACTTCCCCTCTGAGCTTCGCCAGCGACAAGCTCTTCCGCCTCGTCCGCTTCTTCCGCACCTCACCCTCCTGGCGCCAAAGCAGCAGCAGTACTCTCACCTCTCGAACACTCGACTTCACCCTCCCACACATCAGCACTACTCTTCATACAAGTACAGCGGACCGGCTTGCTTATCGCGTCGACTTAGGTCGCTTCCCTCTCGCCATGGCTCCTAGCTCGACGGGAGGAGGAACGGGCGTGACGATTCGCCTGACGGAGCCTCATGTGCTGCTCGTCGGTGGTCCAGAGCACGAGCGCGCACGAGCGCGCCGTCGGAGGGCGTTGAGGCAAACGACTACAGCTCAGGAAGCGACGGGCGTACCGGCCGCCGCCGACATCACCCAAGGCGCTACACCTCTCACTTCCCCTGCACCATCACGACCAGGCTCACGACCGGGCTCGAGGACGGCTTCACCTGCACCAGGACCAGGACGAGGAGTCCCCGCGGCAGGCGAGTTTGTGCCGCCGAACTCGCGCGGCAGGAGCGCCAGCAGGACTCGTAACCTCGCTGGTAGCAGAGGGAGGAGCAGCAGCAGAACGCCAGCAGGGGGACCCGATGAGCCTCCCACCCTGACGACGGGCAGCGGAACCGCCGACGAAGCGCTGCTGGCGGATGAGCCTCCTCCCGCGATGCTGAGGGGTCTGCTCACCTTGACGCTGGCCAAGCCGAGTAGGATTAGGGAGATCAGTGTCAGGCTGCGTGGCATCGCTCGCACAGAGTGGCCCGAAGGTCAGTACAGCGCTCGGAGGTGGTAAACACCGGCTCGATTGGAAGCTGATAACAGCCGCTGTTATACAGGCATTGGCCCACGCAGGATGGACACCATGGAAGAGTCCATCTTGACCAACATCACTTCCACCTTCTTCACCGCGTCGGGATCGTCAATGGAGCGCCGTGCCGCTTCCATTGGGCCAGGATCCGGCGACCATGCTTTCGACGCTAGGAGCGATTCGCGAGGGAGGAGCGCTCGACGAGCTACCAGCATGATGCCTTCGAGGGACACGAGTCACGGCCGCTCTTACCCGAGCCGCGATAGCGCCTTCCACGAGGACGAGTCGCTGGCCAATGTCGCCGAGGAGCCGAGCTTCCAGGTTCCCCTTCACACCCTCTCTCGTATCGCCTCCTCCACCGAACTCGAGCAGATGAACCTGGACCAGCCCATCCCTCCAATCCAGCCATGGGAGACGGCACCAGCCTACGAAGCCGTCCCCTCCGCCCCGAGCTCGCCTTCCCTCGCTCCTTCTCGGCCGCCTCTCAACGGACGCGGGAGGTCTGGCGACTCGCTCGACCTCTCTCGTTCCCTTCGTAACCCCGCTCTGCAAGGCCCTCAGCGTCTGGACGGCTCCCCCACCCCCTCCCGCTCCCCTCTCGGTCGATCCAGCCCTCGAACAGCACCATCCTCCCCTTCGGCCACCGGCGACGTTCCCCAGGCTCCCCGCAGCCGCTCGACGACCGGACACAGTCGACTCTCACAAGAGTCGAATCCATCATCCGACACCACCGACTCTCCGGCCCAAACCGACTCGCGCGACATTTCCACTGCCTCTTCCATCGCCAGTCGCCCGTCGACCGACGACTCGGAGAACGGATGGAACAGCGCACCTGTTCTCGGCTCCAACTTTGAGCGAGGCCGCCCGCCAACACGTGACAACTCGCGTGGCAGCGGCGGCGAGGGCTCGGTCGGCGCCAGTGCGAGCAATTTGCTTATCGATGGCTCAGCCCCCACCTTCCAGTCTCGCGCATCAAACCGTCAGTCCCCTTCCCCCGCCGACTTCACCGCCAACTCTCGCCCTTCCAACCGCTCCGGCAGCTTCTCGACCACCTCGGCCAGCCGTCGCCGAGGATCCGCTTCCTCTACCGCCACCACTGGACCTCCCCCGAGCGCTCTCCCGACCTCCCTTCGCAACATGTCTGCCTCGGGCTCTCGCTCGAGCACCAGCAAGTCGAGGTTCAGTCTCGCTGGACTCTCGGACGCGCTGAGGGGCAAGAGCTCAAGTCGCGCTCGCGAGCCTAGCTCTGCACGCGCCGAGAGTTCAACTCGGACGTCGAGGGATCTCTCGGTACCTGCTAGCGATTCTCGGAGGGCCACCAGCCCCGACACTCGGCGACCCAGCGCTCGCGACCAAAGTCGCGGGCGCAAGACGGCACTCAAGGCCCTACGAGATGCTCTCACGTCGGGCAAAGAGCATGGTGGAGCCGAAGAGGACAGCGACGAGGATGGAGACCTGCACGCTACCGGCTGGAAGGAGTTCCGCGCCGGCACCTACACCTACCCCATCTCCATCGCCGTGCCCGCCAGTCTACCGCCGACCATCGCTTCCGACTTTGGCCACGTCTCGTACTCGCTCAAGGCCACCATCTACCGCGCTGGCGCCCTCACGCCCAACCTTTCGACCTCGACCGAGATCATTCTCGTCTCGGCGCCCGGTCAGGACGACACGGAGGAGAACGAGAGCATCGTCGTTGAGCGGTTTTGGGAGACGCAGATGAAGTATCACGTTGCTTTGAGCGGCAAGGTGCGTCTTTGATGTCTTCAAGCCTTGTTTCCGCAGCGCGCTGACTTCCCTTTCTTCTCGCCGAGCAGAGCTTCCCCATCGGAGGGACCATTCCCATTTCCATCCGCCTCAACCCCATGGCCAAGGTCAAGCTGTATCGCGTCACGGCCATCCTCGAGCAGAAGACCAACTACTACGCTTCTGGTAAGCAAAGTTGCTAGAGGTTCGTCTGCGAGCCGAGCTGACCTGTCCCTCACTTTACAGGTCGCAAGTTGACCCGTCACGAGACGCCGAAAAAGTATCCTCTACTTCGTATCGAGCACAAGGACCCCAAGGAGCCTCTGCTACCGATCCTCTCGGACGACCCCAACGCCCTCGCCGAACATCCTCTCGCCGCCTTCTTCATCAACCCTACTTCTTCGGAAGGTGCGTCGAGAATCTACCTTTGTCATTCTAGACCCAGCAAGCTGACTTTCTCCTATCACACAGACGCCACTCCTTCCCTTCTCGACCCATTCGGCCCTTGGAACATCGAGTCCTACCTCAAGCTGCCCGAGTGCACCACCAAGGTCAACTTCTCGACCAACCACGACAAGGCCAACATTTCGGTCTCGCACATCCTCAAGGTCATGCTGCGAGTAGAACGTGGAGACGACGACTTCCTCGACTCCAAAGGCAAGCGCAAGGTGAGTTGTCCTTCTCGCGCTCTCGGTCGTTCTCGAGCTAACGCTCGCTTCCATTACAGCTCTGGGACGTCATCATCGAGTCGCCGATCCACATCCTCTCGTGTCGCTGCTCTGCTAACATCCTCCCGGCCTACTCTCCCTCTGGCACCCTCCCCGGCACCTCCTCGCTCCCCACCCCTGGCCCTTCCGAGTGCTCCCACAACGTCGGCCTTCCCTCACACTCGTCCTCTCGTCTCGGCGTCAGCATGCACATGTCGGTCGGCTCATCTCGTGCCCACGCCTCTGGCGCCGCTGCCGGAGCTGGCCATCGCGATCCTCCCGTCGCTACCCTGGCGCAGAACCTGCTGTTCGCCAGGCTGGTGGCCGGTGAGGAGACGCCCTCGGGGGAGGTCCCGCCGACCTACGACGCTGCGATCCATGCGCCGCTGACGACGGGCAGGAGAGCGAGTCGGAGTGGTAGTAGGGGAGCGAGTCGCAGCGCCAGCGGAAGCAGGCGGAGGAGGAGCGATGTGAGCGTGGGAACGGTCACGGAGTTCAGGCATAGGCTTGGCGACCAGCTCGAGGAGGAGGAGGAGGAGGAGCATGCCGAGGGCTTCGAGGCTGATGCGGATGAGGACGATGAGGAGAGTGAGGAGAGGGGCAGGAGGGGCAGGAGCAGTGCGAGGAACATGAGTCGGTGAGGGGAGTAGGACGTTTGTACTGCTGGATCGTGCTTCTCAATAGATGGGTGTAACTGCAGTGTCCTTCTAGACGTAGACACTTGAGCAGCGAGCGAAAGCCGAGAGAATGAGTTCGGTTGAGCTGCAGGGTGCGCGTTGTACCACGCTCGAGGCTCTGTACGTATGCGAGTCCCTTTCAGCTTGAACACCGAGAACGTGGGCTCTGCACATCTTGCGCGAAAGGCTCGAGTTGCTCTTCCCAGCGGCTCTCGCATCTCGCGCCTCTATCCTTCCTCCAGCTTTCTACACTTCGCTTCGCCTAGACAAAAGGAACTCTCTGCAGCTCACCGACGCTCGACCCCTCTTCCCGGCTACTCTGCACCTCTCTTCAGGCAGCCAGCTCGCCGATCTCAGCACGAGCGAGCGGGGCAAGACCTCTCGAGTCGCCATGATGGCGCTGCCGCCTCCGCCCTTCCCTACCCGGTTCAGCGACGACCACGGGAAGTCTGAAACGATACCTCAGACCTCCGACACCTGGCCTGAACCAGGCGAGACGGTACAGGAGCACTCAAGCTTGAAGTGGGTGAGCGTCAAGACGGAGCAGGAGCAGTACATCGACCAGCTGGGTAAGCGGCAGAGCAAAGAGGGAGCTTCACCTTGGATCTCGAGCTAACATCATTTCTCTATCTTCCCACAGAGGGCAAGCTGCAGAAGTTGGCCCACCCCGCTCTCGCCTCGACTTCAAATGGCGATTCCGGCTACGGTTCGCACGAGCCCAAACTAGACCTTCCCGAGGACGTAGAGGACTACATGGCAGAGGAGGACGTCGACTATGGTAGCGGACCCGAGGACGAAGCAACGCGGGAAGGAGCGCCGCTGTTGTGGAGAGATTTGGAGGAGGACGAGGGCAGCTCGCATTCGCATCGGGACCCAGAGGAGACGCCTGCTACGTCGCCCTCGAAGCACGTGCTGGTCATCCCTGCTACGCCGGGAGCCGGCGAAGACGACGATGGAGACGAGGACGACGACTCGGAGGAGGACGAGCACGGCGATGGGATCCTCACGTACAGGATGCCTTCCGAACGCTCGGAGGATGACCAAAGGCGTCGCATCAGCTTCAGCGGTAGCGTTCGTATTAGCGGCGGCTTTCGCTCGTCCACCAAACCTCACTGCCATCGCCGACCCCCTCCCTTCGCCGATCTCTTCACCCCTTCCCTGCCTCCCAACGCGGCCCCCCTCGCCTCACACGGCCTCCCTCCCAACGCTAGCATCTCTAGCATCTCCAACTCGCGCTCAGGCTCCCCCAGTCGCCCCTCATCCTCCCACAGCCGAACCCTTTCCTCGTCCTCCCTTCTCCCCATCCACCAGCAACCGATCCCGCGCGAGGCCTACTCGGTCTACTCCACCTCGCCCTCCTCTCAGCTTCAATCACGATCCTCTTCCCCATGCTCCTCCATCTACGCCCCTCTTCAAGCCCCGAAGAACCACTGCCCGTCGCCCATGTTCGTTCCCTTCATCTCGGCACGCAAGCCATCGAGCTCTGGCCTCTCCTTCAAGGACTATCTCCGAGGTCGCGACTACCGCAGCGATGGCGAGAGCGACGAGGAGGTCTTTCGCGGCTATCGGGAGCTCGTCGAACGACAGCAGAGGAAGCGAGAGCGCTGGGAACGGCGGCGTCAACGGGAGTTGGATTTGAAGCGAGGGGCGGGGTCGTTCTGGTCCAAAGTCGGCGAGTTGCTTGCTATTGGAGCGGCAGGATCACGGGCGAGGGGAGGAGGAGTAGGATACGGGGCGACGGCGACGACCTCGCTCGGCGGTCGAGGTCGGCGAGGCAGCGCTTCGGATGAGGAAAGGAGCGTTAGGAGGACGAGGAGCCGCCTATCCATCTCGTCAGATGGGTTTGATGACGACAGCAGCTCGGACGACGAAGAGGAGGAGGCCCAGCATCTCGCCAACAAGCGTGCAGCAGCGCTCGGCGCAGGAGGAAGGAGATCGTCAACGCCGAGGATCAAGACCGAGGCGGATGTACGGTTCGGCACGGCTCCCGGACGGTGGATGACCGTCTTATGGTGGAAGTACAAGATCGGAGAGTGGTGGAAAAGCCTCGCGGGACTGCTGGAATGGTCGGCGCGCAAGAAAGAGGCAGGAGGAAGGGAAGGGCTGTACGAGTCGCTCTAGTGGACATTTTGTTTCTTGGGATTTTTTGTTAGGATTTGTAGTTTTCCACATTAGTATGCAGTCAATCGCTCGTTGTCATTTCCATGCAGGGTCCGAGGGCCGAAGCTCTCGAGCTCGAAGGGAGCAGCAGCCGGAGACGTGGAGTCGAGAGGTTGTCCTCAACCTTCTCGCTCGGTACTTTTCGACGCGACCCGGAGCTCAGCCTAGCCGTCGGTACAGCTACAGAAGGTCATTTTTGAACCCCTCGTAAGTCCCTACAGCCCTACCTCGCGCTTGTTCGAAGGCGCCAGCTCACCGCTCCCTCTCACTCTTCGCCACCGCCTGAAACACATCTCTGCCCGCTCCATTCCGACTTTGCACGTTGCTTGGATCTTTCTCGTCCCCCTACACCTCGCCCTGCTTGATCACATCTCCCTCCTCGCCGAACCTCCGCCCAACTCCACCTCCTCGCGTCTTGCTGCTGTTCTCCTGCTGCACCAACAGCTTCTCCGTCTACACCACCTCTTCGACTAGCAGCTAGTATGCCTCCCCGTAGGAAGGTCGTCAAGAAGGGACTGCAGTTCACCGTCGCCGTCTGTGGTGAGTTGACGAGGCCCCTCCGCTGCTCGACCCAGCGCGCTTCTCGAGGGAGTTTTGGGAGCCAGCCGGGCACGGAGGAGGATAGCTGGGACTTGTCAGAGAGTATACAGGCCCTCCCGACGTCCTACAACCTCTTGCACCAGCTCACGGACCCCTTCGCTGACCGCGCTTTGGCTCCCTCCGCTCTGCAGGACAATCCGGCACGGGACGCACCACCTTCGTCAACACGCTCTGCGAGTCGGAGGTTCTCACTCACAAGGAGTCCGTCAACCCCGAGCTGGCTCACCAGGAGGACGGCATCAAGATCAAGCCCATCAACGTTGGTGCGTGTTGTGTGAGCGCCGGAACCTGGACTGAGCGCTGACCTGTAGCTTTACAGAGCTCGAGGAGGAGGGCGTTCGCATCTCTCTCACCATCGTCGACACCCCCGGCTTCGGAGATCAGATTGACAACGAGTTCACGTAGGTCCCTTTCTCCCTTCGGCGCGCCTCCAGAGTCGACCGAACTCACGTTTCCATTGTTTCGACAGCTTCTCCGAGATTGTCGGCTACCTCGAGCGCCAGTACGATGATATTCTTGCCGAGGAGAGCCGTATCAAGCGTAACCCTCGCTTCCGCGACAACCGAGTCCACGCCCTCCTCTACTTTATCACTCCTACTGGCCATGCGTGAGTGCTCCAAAGCTCGGGATCTATACATCAGAGTTGACGCTGATCTTTCCGCTACCTACAGCCTCCGCGAGCTCGACATTGAGCTGATGCGCCGTCTCTCGCCCCGAGTCAATGTCATCCCCGTCATTGGCAAGGCCGACACCCTGACCCCTTCCGAGCTCTCGGCGTTCAAGAAGCGTGTCATGGAGGATATCGAGTACTACGGTATCCCCGTGTACAACTTCCCCTACGACGTCGAGGAGGACGACGAGGAGACCATCGTCGACAACTCGGAGCTCCGTGCGCTCCTTCCCTTCGCCATCGTCGGATCCGAGGAGGAGGTCGAGGTCAATGGAGAGCTCGTCCGCGCTCGTCGCTACCCTTGGGGAATCGTCGAGGTCGACAACCCCGATCACTCCGACTTCGGCCGTCTCCGTTCGGCGCTTCTCAACACCCACTTGACTGATCTCAAGGTCAGTCTGCGCTTCGACGGCCCTCTCGAGCGCTGCTGATCTCCCTCTCTGCGCAGGAAATCACCCACGACTTCCTCTACGAAAACTACCGCACCGAGAAGCTGTCGAGGAGCGTGCAGGGAGGCGAGTCTTACCAGCAGGACACTTCAATTCTCCCCGAGGATCTCGCCACTCAGTCGGTTAGGCTGAAGGAGGAGCAGCTGAGGAGGGAGGGTGAGTTACTCTCGGCTCGAAGCCACCACCGCCTTGCTGACCACCGTTACCATTTTCAGAGGAGAAGCTGCGTGAGATCGAGCTCAAGTCGCAGCGTGAGCTCAGTGAGAAGCGTCAAGAGCTTCTCGCCAAGGAGGAGAGCCTTCGCAACCTCGAGTCTCGTCTGAACGCCCAGCAAGCTTCCGAGCAGGCTTCGCTCAACGCCAACGGTCACCAGTAGACTACTGTTCCCTCTACTCCCTCTCCCGACGTTACGATTTGATACCCCCCCTTCCTTTCGCTCCTTTACGACCCGTCCCGTTTGCCTCAGCCGTTCTCAATGCCAGTCTATTAAGTCAAGCAAGCGGCCAGCGAAAGCGAGGTCTGTAACTCGACCGGCGCCAATAGCTGCCAGGCTCGGCGAAGAGAGGTTAGCGAAGGCGTCGCATAGCTTTCGCTATACGACATCCGACGATGTCTGGTATAGCTGGAGGATTAGCTGACAGCTATCGAGAGCGCTATACTGCTCTACAGCCACTCCTGAGGGCTAGATCTAGTGTGGTCAGCTTCGGAGGTGAGAGCATGAAGTGCGAACGTGAGTTGATGGCAGCAGCAGAGACTTCACAGGTCTGTACAATCAGTGGGGCTCGTGGAAGATGTATGCTAGAATCTTGACCATACCTCACTACGCTACAGATACCCCAAAGGCAGGAGACACCCGCTAATCAGCGCCGAAGGTCTCCTCGTCTTAGGCCGATTCGCCCTCGCTTCATCGCTGCCGAGGGGCGCCGGGCCAGCGCCTGATGGTTTGGCGACCTCGAGGATCGTTGACCACCTTTTTCCCCTCCACATCCCCGGGTTTTTCGACTGCCGAAGCTCTCCGTCGCTCTCCCTCTCGCTTCGCTTCAAGAACTTTTTGGCCAGGCTGCTCCTTCTCTCTCTGCCTCTTCCACTTCACTTCGTCAAGTCTTTCTTCCCCTTTCTCTAGGCCGCCCACATCAGTAGGATGTTCGCCCTTCGTAGCTCGCCCATCGCCTCGACTTCGCGCGTCCTCCTGCGCTCCACCGCCCCTCGCCAGGCGGTTCGCTTCAACTCGACTGCCTCCTCGGGCTCGTCCAGTGGATCAACTTTCCAGCGTTCCCCTCGATTGACTGCTGCTGCCGTCGCCCTGCTCGGTACTTCAGCCTACATCGCCACCCGCCCTTCAGCTGAGCCTGTGGAGGCGTCTACCGCCGCTCTCCTCGACCCCAACGATCCTCTCTCGGCCCTCTCTCCTCAAGCTTTGCACCAGGCTACTGCCCACCTACAGCTCGTCGGCCTCGGTGATCTCCTGCGCCAGTATATCGTCTACCTCGGCTCGTCGCAGGCCGCTCTCGTCGAGTCGGGTCCTTGGATGCTCAAGAAGCTCGAGTGGGCGAGGGATAACGTTCCCGTGCTTGGAAGCGCCGTTTGGGGTTTCTTCTCCATCGTGAGCTCTCCCTGTAGCCTGCTGCCAAAGAGTGATTCGCTGATCGCCCCTTCGCACGCGCTTCGCAGACGATGAAGAGCACCTTCTACTCGGTCTTTGTCGGAGGCTCCACCGTTCCCGATTGCGCTCCCCTGGTCAACTCGTACTCTGCCAATGGTGTGAGTGCTCTACAGCGTCTCTGAACCTCCCCACACGATGGCTGATAGCGACCGCGTGACTTTCGCAGGTCGGCTGCCTCCTCAACTACTCAGCTGAGGCTTCCGTCGATGGCTCCGCCAAGCTCATTGGTGTCAACAACGCTCACGTCAACGAGGCGGTCAATGCTCTTAGGGCTGCCGCCGAGTTCGAGGCTCCTGGCAAGACCACCGCTTCCGCCGACTACTCCATCAAGCCCACCCTTCTCGCCATCAAGCTCACTGGTCTCATTTTCGAGCCACAGCTCCTCGCTCGTGCCACTCGCGCCCTCATCAACTCGTCCGAATACGCTCGCGGCTCCCTCTCCTCCTCGACCCTCTTCCCCGAGTCGCCCGAGCTTTCCGCCGAGGACACGGAGAACCTCCTCAAGCTCCACGATGGACTTCGTCAGATCGCTGCTGAGGCCCAGAAGGGTGGCGTGAGGCTCCTCGTCGATGCTGAGCAGACTTGGTTCCAGCCTGCGTGAGTCGCGATGCTCGGCATCTCACGGATGTCGTCTGGGGGGACTTTTTGGACGCGAGGCTGACCACGCGCTTCGCGCTTGCTACTCGTGCAGCATTGACCGCTACGTTGACCTTCTCTCGGAGGAGTTTAACAAGGTCACTCCCGAGAACTCGGTCAACGGCCCCGCCATCCCTATCGTTCACAACACCTGTTCGTGCAGCTCTCTCTCGCTCCTCTGCAGGGCTCGGGCTCACCTGACCTCCTACCTACAGACCAGGCCTACCTTCGCTCCGCTCCCCACCGCATGGCCGCCGCGATCGCTCACGCCGATGCCAACAACTACTCGTTCGGCGCCAAGCTCGTTCGCGGAGCCTACGTCGAGGCCGAGCGCAAGCGCTGGGAGATCAACGGCTCGGTCGGCGATGTCCCCGTCTGGTCCAACAAACAGGAGACGGATGACTGCTACGACTCGTGCGCCCTTATGCTCGAGAAGAGGATCGCCGAAGAGGTCATCGAGGCGAAGAAGGGCAAGGCCGGAACTGGAGCGTTCTACGCCTCGCACAACGGCACCAGTGTTCGCAAGGTCCTCGCGGCTCTCAAGGACGCAGGACTCGTCACCGCTACCGACAAGGGACTCGAGATTGACGCTCGCATTCGCGGAAGGGTCTCGTTCGCTCAGCTTCTCGGTAAGTTTGGTCCTTGCTCACCTCTCGAGCTCGGGCTGACCTCTCTCGATCCTGATAGGAATGAGTGACAACCTCACCAACGCTCTCGTCTCCATGACTCTTCCTCCCTCCCCTACCGACGTCTCTACCGTTCCCATCGTCATCAAGTCTGTGCCCTACGCCTCGGTCGACCAGGCTCTGCCCTACCTCATCCGTCGGTGAGTTTATCTCGTCTCTTCTCTCTCAGCTTCTGGAAGCTGACCCTCTTTCATCTCGCAGTGCCAACGAGAACCAGTCGATCCTTCAGTCGGACCCTACTTCCGGCCGAGGAGGAGCTTCGGGCGAGCGCAAGGCTGTCGGCAGGGAGATTCGTCGACGTCTCGGCATCCCCTTTTAAGCAGGTTCTCCAGTGGTGGTGATTGGATCTTAGTATTGGGCGCTTCATCGCAGTTATTCGCTTCCCCTCCTTTTTGTCGTTTAGTATCTCCCTCTCTCCCTCTCATCGTCGTCCGTCGTGCGTTTGGAGTTGACCGCACAGCGTGGTATAGATTAGAAAGCTCCTGTAGTATAGTATCATTCGCATCTGTTGACTGTTGGACGCCGAGAGCGCGGCAGAGAGCGCCCAGCGAGAAAAGGAGAGGCTCGGCGATCGCTTTTGCGTTCTCGCTGTTTGTGTTCACGCTCGTGAAGGCTCATTGTGCTCGTTCAAAACCTTCCAATCAATCCTGCGCTATCAACCACCTCGATTTCAGTGCCCTACTGTCCTTCAGCAGCTCCTCCAGGCCCACCACGTCTCCTCGATAGCAGCAATCCCACACGAGCGAGCGAGCATGCAGAAGGCTCTCATCCACCGCGCACGCAGCCGTGTGGATAGCCACATCGACTGACGGGTATGCAGTGTGGTCCTCCGAAATCCAGGGAGACTGAATGACCAGGGAGACTAAATGAGAGGGCGGCCGTATGGGTCGGCGAGGCCACTTCGGCGAACCTGGAGGTGTGGAGTACGGAGGGCGTCCCATTCCAAGTTATAGAAGCTGCTTGGAATTAAGATTCCGTCCACCGGCGCGCCGGATCGCCCGATGTCGGAGCCGAGGTGTAGGTTGCGAAGCGTTGCGCCGAACTTGCCCAGAGGGATGGACGCGATGGGATTGACGATCGTGGCTGAAGGGTTTACAGAATAATGGATGGTGTGAAGGGGAGAAGGAAGCTGAGAGAGGTGGGTGATAAGCCTGTGAGCCTCATGGGGAGGGAAGTGGTTGAGGGAGAGGGTGCGGAGGTGAGGAAAGTCGACCTTGAAGTCGGGAAGGCCTTCGTTGGGCCCAGGAATGTTGTCGTAGATGTCGTCCTCCGTCCACTCAAGTGTCAGGTCTACGAGAGATGGTGCGAGACCCTCGACCGACCGCCATCACCGAGAGGGATCGAATGGACGACGGGAGGCTGATGGGGCGGAGTCCCAACGAGCATGAGAGCTCCATGCAAAGGGTTTGCAGGTGCAGGTTGTTGCACGCCTCGATGGCAGCGCTGAGCTCCTCCCGGACGGAGAGGGTGAAGGCAAAGTCGCGTGTGGTGAATTTGAGGGAGGTGAGAGCCGGGAATCGACGTAGCTTGCGAGCGAGGTCTACGCTAACTCTCGTTCGAGAGGGCTGCCGAACAATTGACGCGCAAGAGGAAGGAGCACAAGGAGCGAGTTGCAACTGCTCGCGCCTCTTGCCCTCCCGCCGTCCACTCGCCATGGCGTCTACCAATCAACAGCTCAGAGCACAGGAACGCTTTGCCTCGCACTCGTTTCTCGTCCTCACTGGCCTGCCCAAGGGTTCAGAGTTTGGCCTCGATGGGCGCATCTGGTCTGTCGACTCGTTCAGCGTGAGTTGCAGGTCTACAGCTCCGTCCAGGCGCTAGCTGACCCTCTGCGCTGTATGAAAGGGTGTCAAACTCCTTCCTCAAGGCCTCCACTTCTTCCTCTTCTCTGCCGCTCCCACCAACGAGACGCCCGAAACCCTCTCCAGCGGGGTAGGAGTTCGTCATGGCCTCCTTCGTTTCTTCAAGGGACAAGAGACCGTCGTAGAAGAGTGGGACAACAAGCGGGAGCAGCTCGCCAGCGAGAGCAGGACCAAACGGCGGCGCACGACCGAGGGAGAAAGGGAGGAGCCGACCGTCGTCTCGCAGGAGTACCTCAAGGGGTTAGACGCCGAGTTGGCGCCGTATTCGGATGAGATTGAGAAAGGATGGAAGCCGCTCGTCAGCTTCATCACCGAGTCGACGCTGGCGAGGGTGGTGGGCTTGGACGAGCGAGGCAACGCCTCGGTCGATGCTGTGATGGGGACTTTGGCCGACGAGAAGGAGTTGAAGGCGGCTGGTGGCAAGCAGACGTGGGGGAAGGCACGCGAAGTGGTAGAAGAGGATGGAGATGACGACGAGGAGCTCGAGTTGTTGAGGTATGTGGCGATGGATGCTAAACGGAGCTGGCCCGAAGGAGCAGTCGGCGAAGAGCTTTCACGGTGGAGCAAGGACAAGAGCTGGTGTCTCTCCAATGTTGTCAATTCTCAGCTAAGCGGAGGTGAGCTCCTCAATTCCCTCAACTCTTGAAGCTCACCGCTGACGTCTTCCCCTTGCAGACGTCAAGGAGCTGCTAGCCGAACTTCAACTCGCTTTCGTCCTCTTCACCCTCCTGCACAACTTTTCTTCCCTCACAACCTACAAAACCCTCTTCTCCCTCGTTTGCCGATCTTCGTCCCTCGCCCTCCCCACCACGTCCCGACGCCCCTCCTCTCCCGCCCTCCCGCAACTCCTCACCACCTCCTCCCTGCCTCTCTTCGCCTCGTTCCTCACCCTCTTCGCCTCGCAACTCACCTTCCTCGATCCCCTCTTCTTCGCCGAACAAATGCCCTCCCTTGACTTTTACCTCCTCGAAGAGCTGGACGCCCTCAACTCTTCCCTCTCGGACGCTGCCGCTGAATGGTCCACTCGCGAGGGCGAGGACGGGTACGAGGTGTGGAGGGAGGTGGTCAAGTGGTGGGATGCTTTGGCAAACGTTGCGGTTGAGAAGTTTGGGTGGGAGCTGGGCATGATCAAAGGGAGCAGGGGGAGGAAGCACGGTTACGGAGGCGAGCAGATCAAGAGGGATCCAGAAGTCTACAGCGATGATGAGGTCGATTTGGACGACTTGGAGGAGGGTGAAGATGCTCCCGTTATTGTTGAGCTGTAATCCGCCGTTCATAGACTCGGACGAGAGCCGGCAAGCGGAAGAGCAGACACCCGAGATGCCTCTCGGCGAAGCGGACGGGCGGCGTCCAACGTTCAACAGAAGCGAATGATACTATACTACAGGAGCTTTCTAATCTATACCACGCGGTGCGGTCAACTCCAAACGCACGACGGACGACGATGAGAGGGAGAGAGGGAGATACTAAACGACAAAAAGGAGGGGAAGCGAACAACTGCGATGAAGCGCCCAACCTAAGATCCAATCACCACCACTGGAGAACCTGCTTAGAAGGGGATGCCGAGACGTCGACGAATCTCCCTGCCGACAGCCTTGCGCTCGCCCGAAGCTCCTCCTCGGCCGGAAGTAGGGTCCGACTGAAGGATCGACTGGTTCTCGTTGGCACTGCAAGATGAAAGAGGCCGTGTTCCAGTCCTACACAGAGCTACCGAGGCGGATAAGCGCCGTACCCGTCATCCTCCCCGCCGAGCAGCCCCTTGACCTCCCACACAGCCTGCTTGGATCCCACCGAGAACTCGAGGTCCTCTTTCGTGATGGAATCCCAGTACTTGTACACCATCATCACGGCAAAGAGGGTGCACAATGCCGCGAAGAAGGTGCCATCAATGTAGTGGGAGACGGCATCGCAGATGGTGACCGAGAAGCCGTATTGGATGACTTGGCCGATGACGAAGAAGGCGGTGCCAAAGATGATGTCGCCGATGGGCCAGCGGTCATCGAGGGTGCGAAGGACGAGGATGAGTTGGAGGATGATGTAGATGACGACGCAGGCAAGGTTGAAGATGAATTCGACGATCCAGAGGGCGGTGGGTTTGGTCGAGGAGAAGGAGGCGAGGTTGAGGAAGGTGGCGATGGCGAAGAAGCCGGTGAGGAAGAAGACGATGAGGGAGGAGATCCGGAGGGACTGTTTGGGGCGAGAGGTCAGCGAGAGCAGGGCCGACGGAGAAAGCAGCGAACTCACCCAGAGCGAGACGGGTGTGCCATCCTCGGCGAATTGGAAGCCGACGAATCCATTGAGCAGTAGACACCAGTACGTCGCGCAGGTCAATCCCGTGTGAATCGCGGCGAACCACTGTACGAAGGCGAAGAGGGTCAGCTTCTCGGCTCCGCGCTCGCGCCAAGGCTCCCAAACTCACAGCGTAGACCTTGGAATAGCTAGGGATGATGCCCGAATCGAGGAAGATGCCCAACAACTCGACAACAAAGTACATGTAAAAGAATTGGACGATCTCCTTGCGTCCGACGGCGGTGTACTTTGTTCGGATGTGAAGGATCATGATGGCGACCATGCCGAGAGCGCAGATGTGCAGAATCGCCGTTGCTGTATTCATTCAGACCCGTCAGCCTTCTGCTCGAGCTTCAGGACCTTCCAGAGGCCCTCGCGCGTCGCCGTTTCGATGCAAGGGAGGGCAGAGCAGCAACTCACCTGGCTGGAAGATGAGGGTCTTGCCCAATTCGACATTCCTCGAGTAACATGTCGGTGCGATGCCGTATCCTCCCGAGGTGGAAGAGCCGACTAGAGGGCAAACGATCAGGGCTGCTTGGGAGCAGATCCAGTCGTAGGAGCCGAACGAGAGGGACGTCTCAATCGTCGCCATCTTGACGTTGAGCCGCGAGAGATGGAAGGGGACAGAGGTAGAAGACTGTAGACGAGCGCTGGCCTGGCGCAGACGGCGAACGAGGGGGCGAAGGGGAAGCGAGACTGCGAGAGGTGAGACGCGCAGAGCGAACGGGTCAGCTTCTGTAGCGCTTTCAGCCCGAATTAATCGTGTTTCCCATCAGTAGGAGCGTATAGCTCCAGGCCCGTAGTGTGTCGTCAGCAGTCCGGCGAGTCGTTCCTCCCCCTCCCTTTAATCCCCAGCAACGCTCGTCGAACAGGCATCACTGCCCTCGATTCCTGTCGCTGAAGGGAAGGAGGAGAAGCAAGCTCCCAGTCCTCGAAGAACAAGGATGATATACGTGTGTGTCGTCCTTTGGGTTCGCACTGAGATCAGAGATCCAGCTTACGAGGCGGGCGAGGAACGGAAACGATGCGAGAGGGAGAGAGAGAGCAGCGCGCAGACGCGCGACCAAAGTGTTGAGAAGACCAACAGAAACGGTCGGCTCTAGCAAGTGGATACGCTGAAGAATCCGAGAGATGTGTCCAAGGCTCCCTGCTGCTCCCAGCCTCTGTAGCAGAGCAAGCAGCGACGCGCCGAACCCCTTCGCACGTTGGAGTTTCCGCCGAGGGTTGCTGCAGCTCAAGGGAGGGTCTTCGGGGACTTCGCCAGTGAATTTTTTGAGTGCTCTCATCACTAGCAAGCAGCTGACGAGTGGCACCGGCGTCCTCGGCGTTTCCTTGCCAGCTTCGGCGATTCCTCTCCTCTCCTCCCACCCTCAAGAGAGCCTGCAATTCGATAGTACTACAACAATGCTCAACTCGTATACGAACGACCTTTAAACCCCTCCACCAGCCTTCATCAAATCGTTCAACACCTGACTAGTCCTCAACCCCAACTCCCTGACCCTGTCCCTCGTCTCGGTCCCTCCTTCCTTGTCCTCCGGCACGCGCGTGACGAGCCTCTCGAAGCGATCCGGATGGTAAGCAAGTACTGCTTGTCGGAGGGTGGATTTACGCGAGGAGGAGGGGAGATGAGAGAGGAGGAAGGTCGAGATGGCGGTGGGAGTGATTTGCGCGGCGGAGGGCCAGGAGAGCGGTGGGAGGGGCATTGGTGGGTAGAGTGGCCAGGGGAAGGAGGTGAACCGTAGGGGAGCGATTGGTGGAGGTGCTGGAGCGGAAGAGGCGTCGGTGGCCGAGGGCTCGGCGGGAGGAGTTGGGTTCGGCGTTGGTGGCGGAGCGGCGAGGAGCTTCTTCCATCTCTCCTCGTAGGAAGCTCGGGCGTCCCTCTCGTCCTTCTCACTACTGGCCTTCCTCCTCTCCTCCAATCTCCTAATCTTCTCCCTCTCCTCCCTCCGCCGCTTCTCCGCCTCGACTCGCTCCTTCTCCTCCTTGACCTTCCTCTCCTTCTCCAGCAGCTCCCTCCTCTCGATCTCCTCCTTGTTCTTCCCCCTCCACATCCCCGCCCTCACATACTCGGCATACTCCTCCTCATCCATCCCTCTCCCCGTCCCCGCTCCCGCCGACCCCGAGCCCAAGCCCATAGCGACTCCCGCCGCTCCTCCGTAGCTGAACGCCGCCGCTTCCCTCGCATACATCATCTCTTCATGAAATCCTACACCCTCGTCCTCTGCTGCAGCGTTCCTCAATCGGTCCGCGAAGCTCGAGTGCTGCTCCATCGCTTCCTCCTCTTCCTCCCTGTACGCCCTCTTGCGAGCCTGGTCCGGTGGGATCGTACTCTCGTCGAATCCCAAGTCGTCTGTGGGTAATGGGCGAGGGCGGGAACGAGGTGGTGTTAATGACTCTGAGCGAGGACGAGCGGCAGCGGCGGTTGCTCGCTTGCGTTTGGCTCTTCGTTCGGCTTTGAGCACAGCTGCTTCTACAGAAGAAGGTGTGTCCTTCATCCGTAGCTTGGGCATGGCCGCGAGTTGTAGTCGAGTGGGTGACGAGGAAGGAGTACAAAGCCAAGGAGCGTTTCGTCTCTCTCACTTCTACTCGTCGCTGCTCTTGGGTCAGCAGAAATGACTTCACTACTTCGCCTACCGCAATCCTTATTAGACTCGCCTGCATTACGCTTCCGCCCTCTCCCGCACTTGCACCGTCAAACGCGCTTCTGCTCCTCTCACTCGTCGCCTCCGCCTTCAGCAGCTCATCCTCCGACTCTCCGATTCGCGCCTTCACCTACAGGATATCTCCATCTCGGAGGCTTGAGGACAGCTCTATTCAATCATTTATTGGCGAGGAAACTGGGAGGGAGGTGGCTCCTCAGGATCGAGGATACGGACCAGGTGAGCTGAGCTGAGCTTCTGAAGCGAGGTAGAGGGCTGATGGGTTGTCTCCACCAGACTCGCTATGTGGAGGGTGCAGTCGAGTCGCTGCTACGGACGCTGAAATGGGCGGGACTGGACTTTGATGAAGGTGAGCTCTTCGCTCGGTCGGTCGATTCACTGTTGCCTTGAGCTGACTCTTGTCGCGCTACAGGACCCGGAAAGGACGGTGGAAAGGGACCTTACTTCCAGTCTCAGCGTAAGGAGGTCTACGATGCCCATTTGCAGCCTCTCATCGATGTAAGCTCAACTCGGCTCGGCTCCTCCTTCCCCTTCCCCTTGCCTCGCGCTAACGCTCTCCATCCCTCTCTCACCGCCGTCTCCCTCCTCTTTTGGACTCAAATCTTTTCCCCACTCATCCACAGCAAGGACGCGCTTACCACTGCTTCTGCACACCCGAACGACTGGCCGAGACTCGCAAGCTACTGCAGAAGAGAGGAGATAACTCGACGTATGATCGCAAGTGCTTGGGACTAGGGAAGGAGGAAGTACAGGAGAAGCTGAAGAGAGGGGAGAAGAGTGTTGTGAGGTTCAAGGTGAGTCACGTCGCTAGTTGAGCGCTCGCCGAGCTGGAGCGCCGAGCTGATCGCCCTTTTTTCTCCCTCCCGCCGTTATCGCCCAATCACCTCTCCAACTCTTCCACTCAACTTCACCAGTCCTCGTCTGAAGGCCTGACCCAGGCCGACCTCATCTATTCACCGATCCACTACCCTTCCCTGCCCATCGAGGATTTCGTCCTCCGCAAATCCGACGGTCTACCAACATATCACTTCGCCAACGTCGTGGATGATTCGAAGATGGGAGTAAACGTCGTTCTGCGCGGAGAGGTACGTTCAGCATTCTGTCTCTCGCTGCCTTTCAGTCTTCATCGCCGGCGCCGAGCTGACCTCCCTCTTCTCTCTTTTTCCCTTTCCCTTTCCCTTTCCCTTTCCCTTTCCCTTTCCCTTTCCCTTTCCCTTTCCCTTTCCCTCTTCCTCCTCTCTTCAACCTCTCGCGTAATCCTCAACAGGAATGGCTCCCCTCCACCCCCAAGCACCTCGCCCTCTACCAAGCCCTCTCCATCCCTCCCCCATCCTTCGGCCACATGCCTCTCCTCATCAACCCTGATGGCAGTAAACTGAGTAAGAGGGCGGGAGATGTCAGGGTCGAGGACTATATTGTGAGTCCCGGGTCTTCCTCAGTCGGACAGAACGAGCGAGAGGGCGAGACTTCGAGCCTCCTGGTGTGGAGAGGCGGAGCTCAGCGAAACCTTTCGTCGAGGAGGAGCCAGAACTGACATCTCGATCTTCATCGTTCGTGCACAGGCCAAGGGATACGAACCGGAAGCGCTGCTCAACTTTGTGGCCTTGCTCGGATGGTCGCCGCAGGGTGGAAGCGGCGCCGAGGAGAGTGGAAGTGAGGGAGCTGGAGCCGAGAAGCAGGGACAGGGTCAGGAGGGCGATGTGCTGAGCTTGGAGGAACTGATTGACCAGGTGCGTTGCGCTTCTCTTGAGTCTGCCTTGTTAGACGTGAGCAGAAGGCTGCTGACCCTTTTCCTCAGAGAGCCAAAGCTCTGAG
>MWVB01000006.1:422325-438851 GCA_003054985.1 Leucosporidium scottii | reverse complement strand
AGGCGGGGGGAAAGCAGCGCGATCGACGTGGTGTTTGGGAGAGAGAGAGCGAGGCTTCCTCCTCCGCTCACCCTCCTCACTCGTCATCCACCTCGCCAGTTCTCCCTTCCGGCCATCAACAAGAACCGCTCCACCCTCTCACAAGCCAAGCTCCTCTTCCTCAATCGCGCCCACCTACAGCGCAAGCTTGCGTCGGGCGCCGACGCCGAGAAGCGGAGGGAGTTGAGCGAGAGGTGCGCTCTGTTTGTCGGGGAGCAGCTTGGCGCAGAGAAGGTGGAGCAGGGTACGTTAGAAGTGGAGTATGTGGGAAGGGTGTTGGAAGCGCTGAAGGTGAGTCTGGGCGTCGAGCGAGTGAAGGAATGAGTCGCGGAGCTACGAGCTGATTCGTTCTCTCCTTCCGCCGCCGTCTCGTCCCACTACAGGAACGTATCCACACCATCCACGACGTCCCCAACCTTGGTCCCTCCTTCTTCCTCCCACCCGACCTCTCCTCCTCCTCCGCAAAGCAGCTCTACAAGAGCGTCAAGCCCGAGCTGTACCGTTCGTCGCCTTTTCCTTCTCGCTCCTTCCTCTTCTCCTGTTGAACTATTCTTTCCCACAGGCTCCTCCCTCTCCTCCTCTCTCGACATCGTCTCCTCCCTCCCCGACGAGGCGTTCACTTCCCCTACGCATGAGGCGATCCTCGATCCGCTAAATGAGCTGGTCAAGAAGCGGGGGAAGGGGCCCAAGGAGGTGATGGCGCCATTAAGGCATGCGTTGACGGGCGTGAAGGTGGGTCGGCTTGGTTTTGGCGCTTGTTCGTTTGCTCGGTCGAAAAGTGGTCGCTGACTCTCGCTTTCATTCGCTTTCTCCATCTGCCTTACTCCTCTTCTTGCCCTGCATCCGCTCCTCTCTCACTCAAACGTCGAACGACAGGTCGGCGCCGGTGTTCCCGCTACCATCGCCGTCCTCGGTCGGGCGAGAACCGTCGTGAGGTTGAAGGAGGCGCTGAGAAGGAGCGAGGAGGGGAGTCTGTGAGTGTGAGGTGGATCCCACGTGAGGATGATGAGAAGACGTAGGTTTTGAAATATTGAGGAGAAAGCGGGCATGCCGAATGCCGACTCCGCTCATCAAAGCCCGAGAGCTGACCACCGAAGGAGTACCGAATCGCGAATACACTCGACGAAGCTGGAGCAAGAGTGCCGAGCGCGAGGGATTGAGCTTGGTTGGACGGACCCGAAGCTGCGGTTCCCACAAAGGTGAGCTTCCTCGACGCTTCCTGGGACTCTCAGAATTGCTCTGTTGACCCCCTGATCATCTAGTGATATCGTGATGTATCGGCCATTCCAGATTTGAGCGAGTCCCCTCGCAGTTGATGTTCGGCGATGGCGGCCGAGGGGCGAGGGATCAGCGAGAGGATGCTTCTGAGCTCAGCTTAGCGATTAACGATACAACAGGTCTACTCTAGTGAGTGATCGTACTGACGTTCACTGGACGAGCGAGCGTGAGCGCGAAGAGCTCCGACGCCGCGAGCGCCGGCGTTGGCTCGGCGCTACGCACAGCCGTTTCGATCTGCTCAAAAGCATGGAAGATACTCTGAACTCTACCAAAAGATTATGCGGTTTGCTCTCGAAAGTCTGGACAGCCGTGAAAGGTGCAGCAGAGCCCCGCCGAAAGCGAGCGCCGAGCTCGGCTTCGTTTTTGGGGCCCAATCTGCTCTTTTGGCGAGCTTTCGATCCTCTCAGAGCCTAAAAAGTCATCATAAAGGAGGTAAAGTATCTCTGTAGCTCACCAGCACCTCTCTAGGCCTCCCATCGCCCCTCCTCGAGCGACGCGTCTGCTCGCTCTCCTCCCTCGCTGGCTTCTGCTGCAGGTCACTCTGGCCAGATCGGTCAAGAGTACAGCGTGTTCTGGAGAATGAACAGTCTACTACGACCTCGACCGAGCTGTATCCTTATAGTCGATGGATTGAGAGCCCTCGCGAGCCAAGGATCGGACGAGCGAGAGGGAAAAGAGGGAGAGACGGGCAGCGCCTCTCTTGACTTCGTACCATTCACTCGCTCTTCTCGCTCTTCTCGCTCTATCTTCTGTGTTCGATCCTCTCCCACCCCCTTCTTCTACTCCCCTGCACATTCACCTCTAGTCACTCGTTACACTCTCACTCAATCATGCTCTTCTCCCGCTTGTCTTCGCTCTTCCTCCTCACCGCCACCTCCCTCTCTGTAGCAGCTCAGTCGGTGGGAGGAGCAGGTTCAGCCGACGGTGAGTACGAATAGCTGACTCAACTCGCCCGTAGCTCACGAAGCTGACTGTCTCTCCCTCCTTCTCGCTGCTCGCCAACAGTAGCCGGTCTCTTCCAGCTCGACAAGCGCTCGCCTGAGCCCGCTCCTCCTCACCGCTCGGCTCGCAAGCACCACCGCCACCGCAAGCCCAAGTCTAAGCACGCTCATCACCACCCTCAGAAGCACCACAAGCACCTTCACCGTCGTCCTCACCACCGCAGGCCCAAGCACCGTCACCACGTGCGTTCCCTCTCGCTGTTTTGCTCCAGAACGAAGACTATAGCTGTTTTATTCCTTTCTTTTCCCCTTGTACAGCGCTCTGGACATGTGAGTAGCTCGTTGAAAGCTTGAAGGAAGGGCGCTCGGCGGAGGGGTGAGCTGACTTTTCGCTTCCGGGCTCGAACAGGGACATGTACGCCCTTCGCACGGACATGTGAGTGGTCTCAATAGCTGAAAAAAGACGTCGAGTCCCCTGCGCAAGAGCTGACCCACTCCTATCAACGAGCAGGGCCCTCACCGCCCTTACCGCCCCTCGCACGGTCACGCAAGTCGCACTTTCTGCTCGTTCTTCTCACTTCGAGACTATCGCTGACCTCTACCACTCTATATCTGCACTTGTTCAACAGGGTCACGGCCATCACGGACACGGACATAGTCACGGAGGACACGTGAGCGTCCCACTTAGCCTTCGCCGAGCCGAATGGAGAGCTGACTTCCCTTCTCGCTGCTCCACAGGGTCACCACGGAGGACACGGCCACTCGAACGTCTGCAAGCCCTCGCGTTGCCACGGTCTCATCCCCAAGCACGCTCACCACACCTGCAACTCGAGGAACCAGTGCAGCTTCGGTAAGGTCGCCCGCTCTCTCGCTCTCTCCGCTCGCCCGCTGACTCTTCCTCCCCCTCCCACTCTTCACAGCTTGCAACTCGGGATACCGCTTCAACGGCAAGAAGTGCGTGGCTGGTCAGCCCGCTTGCAAGGTGAGACTTCACTCGCCGCTCGACTCGGCGCTCCATCTCGGTCCACTCGAAGCTGACCTCTTTCTCCTCCCTCGATAGGCCTCCAAGTGCCGCAACCGTCTTCCTCCTCATGCTTACCGTGTCTGCCGCAAGGGTTACTGCGACTTTAGGTGAGCTTTCTGCTGCTGACGATGAAGACGGCCTCTCGAACTCATCGCTCTTCTCCTCTCACCCACAGCTGCAAGACGGGCTACTACCGTGACGGCAACAGCTGTAAGTCCGGTATCGACCGTCGTCGTGATGTGAACAATTGCGGCGCCCTCGGCAACGTCTGCCCGGGCGACTACCTCGGCGCCGGCAAGCCTCAGTGCGTCAACAGCAAGTGCAAGCTCAGTGAGTCCTCTGTCTGGCCTCGTCCCCTCGCTCATCGTTGGCTGACACTTTTCTCCACACTTCAACAGAGTGCCCTGCCGGTACCTCGTTCCACGCCCCTCCCGGCTCGCCCGCCTACTGCTCGTAGATGCTCGGCGTCCATTTCTTTGCTCTGCCTTCCCTCGTTCGATACAGGGCTCCCTCGTCGTGGCAGCCACCCTCCTCTCTGAATAGATTTGCAATCGCTTCAGCTTGTCACCGTACACAGCCGTAGGCCCGATTGACGAGAGAGCAAGGCCAGCGAGCCGAGCGAAACGCCGGAGGGCAAAAGTTGAGCGCGAGGAACATTCGGCGGCTCACGAACTGTGTGCTCGAAGATCAAGAGCCGTCTTGTAGTACATCAGCCGTCGAAAGAGCTGCTCAAGCGGCCTGGCGAGCGGAGAATGCTCTTCCTGCTCGTCGACCTCCAACTTCTCTCTCAGCGAAGGATCGCAGAGCAGTGCTCCTCCCTCCGGGGGCTGTGGGAGTATCCAAATTACGATCCTGGGGCGATAGCTTAAGCCTCCTGACACTCTCGCAGCCTGCTCTTTTGAGCAAGCTCGAACTGAGATAGAGCGCCCGAGGAGCTCGCTGCCCTTTGCTCCTCCTTAGCGATGGGAAGAACGCTGTAGGCTTCCCAATCGACCCCGAGCCATCCTAGTGATGAGGACCTTCAGGCTGCTGCTCAGCCAGCACGCCTTCGCAACGAGGAGCCGCGAGCAAGTGCTCCTCAACCCTTCGAGCGTCGACGGGAGGCGCGCTACAAGTTCTCCCATTCTCTTGCAGTACAACAGGACTGTCTCTCAAGGGGGACCAGTGTTGCAGGTACTGTTTTCGTGAGCTTCAGTTGGGTGCGAGTGAGAGAGGTGAGCCTGAGCGAGGTTCGAGCTCGCTCCGCCTTGCGGTTCGGAGGAGAGGGAAGGGAACTGAGCTCTGACGGAGCGAGGGCTGGCGCGGGGGTATCAGGGCAGGAGAAAGGCAGCAAGAGCGAGAGCGGAGCGGCTTTGAGGCAGGAGGAATCGAATTTAACGGGCTGAAGGCTCATGGCTTGAAGCAAGAGAAGGCGCCGAGCTCGGATCTCGAGTTGCGTGCTGAAGTAAAGCTCTTAGGGTGAAAGGAGACCCACGGTCGCGAGCCAGGGTATGTGACACGCTCTTGCTGCTCAAATATAAAGGCCAGGACAGCGGAGATGCAGCAGCGAAGCGCAGAGCCTACATCTCCGGACTCGGCCACGCTCAGTTGACTCGGAGGGAGGAACCTTGTCCGTCTCCTTCGCCTACAGACAGCTGCGACCTCAACTAGCACCACCATAGGCAATACTGTGAGACCCTGACAGCGTTTTTGACCACTGCAACGCTCCCGAAGACGGCTCGGCGTTCGCTTTCTGGACTCTCGGACAGCGCTGGGCGACTCCGATACCAAGTACAATGTTGCAACAAATACCACGAGTAGCGTGGTGTGTTTTGAATACCTCCACTCCGTCTCAGCTGCCTCACGCCCTTCTACGGCCCTCCCAACTTCCGCCGAGCCTCCGCCGGTGCCGAATCGCTTCGTACGGCGTTCTAAGCACTAGCAGCCTTCGTTTGACCCTTGATCATATTGAGCGCTGATCCCCATCTAATCCACTCGCACTGGTCTTTACTGAGACCATGGTGAGTAGGGATCTCGACAGTCTTGCCGTCGGGCTTGGTCACGACGACCGAGATGGTGGCGTTGAGGTCGCCACGGAGGAGCTCGTTGAAGCCCTTGGTCGAAACTTTGTCTCCAGCATCGATGAGCGAGTAGTCGGCATCGTTGACGAGGGTGAGGGGGAGGACTCCCTGCTTGGTGAGGTTCATGCGGTGGATGCGGGCGAAGGACCGGCTGTGGAGGGTGAGGGATTTCAGCGAGGGCTCCAAGACGAGAGCAAGGAATCATCTGCTGTAGCTTGAGGTGTCTACTCACGCAAGGATGACCTTGGCGCCGAGGAAACGGGGCTGGAGACTGGCGTGCTCGCGAGCGGATCCCTCTCCGTAGTTGTGCTGTCGAAGGGAGACGGTTAGCAAAGCAACTCGCCTCGATAGCTGAACAAACAACACTCACGTCGGTGACAATCATCCATGGCTGTCCACGAGCCTTGAAGCGCTTGGCGACCTCGGGGATGGTTCCCTCGGACTCTCCCTCGAGGTAGTCGATGGCCGAGTTGATCTTGCCATTCTGGTCGTTGGTGGCTCCAATGAGGGTGTTCTCACTGTTCGATAGGGGAGCAAGGAGGTCAGCTTGCGAAGGTCGATTCGAAGGAAAGCCGACTTCGGCGAGCGCACCTGAGGTTGGTGAGGTGACCCTTGTACTTGAGCCAAGCTCCAGCAGCCGAGATCTCGTCGGTAGTGCACTTGCCACGGATGCGGATCAAGCAACGGAGGTCCTCGAACTCAAGAGCCTTGTTGGGGTCGGCGAACTCCTCGGCGGAGAAGTGAGGGTCGAAGGGAGCGAGGAGCTCGAGACGAGTCGAGGTGGGGGAGATGGCAAGCTCGGTCTCGGGAACGGGAGTAGGAAGGGGAGTGGGGAGATAAGACGTGTCGCCTGTGTAAGGGAGGGGGTCAGCGCGGTCGAGCAAGCTAGATTCGGCTAGAACTCACCAGCAGTGAAGCCAGTGGAGGGAAGTTCGTCTCCAGTGGGAGGCTCGAAGCGGAAGGGCTTGCCATCAGCACCAATGAGCTCATCCTTGGTGGGATCAAAGCTGAGCTTGCCCGAGAAGGCCTGGAGAGACGAAGGATCAGCGCCGGATTGCGGATCGTGCCAGCGAGGCTCAACGTACCATGGCAGTGACGATATCCGGGGAAGCGAGGAAGTTCATGGTCTGACGGTTGCCGTCGTTGCGAGCCTTGAAGTTGCGGTTGAACGAAGTGAGGATGGCTGAAGCGGGCGAAGCGAGTCAGCATGGCGAAGGAGGAGAGCACGAGACACGACGACTCACCATTCTCCTCGCCCTTGCACTCCTCACGATCCCACTGTCCGATGCACGGTCCGCAAGCGTTGGAGAGAACGACTCCTCCGACAGCCTCGAGGTCGCCCTTGAGTCCATCGCGCTCGATGGTAGCGTTGATGAGCTCGGATCTGTGATAGAGGACGAGTGAGGACCAGCTCTAGAGACGCCGAATAGTCATTAACTCACCCAGGGGTGATCATGAAGCTGGTAGCGGTCTTGAGTCCCTTGGCCTTGGCCTGCCTGGCGATGGAGGCGACGCGGCTCATGTCGTGGTAACTCGAGTTGGTGCACGAGCCGATAAGACTAGCCGAGATCTCATCCTTCCATCCCTTCTCCTTGACGAGGTCACCAAACTTGCTGAGAGGGGTGGAGAAGTCGGGAGTGAAGGGTCCGTTGAAGCGAGGCTCGAGGGCCGAGAGGTCGATGACGATGTGCTGGTCGTACTCGGCGCCCTTGTCGGCGGCGAGGAATCCGGAAGCTTGAGCCTTGTCAGCGGCATCAGCGACGGGGCCACGGTTGGTGGCGTGAAGGTAGGAGCGCATGGCGGACGTGTAGGGGAAGGTGGTGGTAGTGGCTCCCATCTCGGCTCCCATCTGCAGGAGAGTTGAAGGTCAGTACTTGCTGTGAATTTTTGGCGGCTGAGCCTACGTTAGCGATGGTGGCCCTGCGAGAAAGAGAGTAAGGTCAGCGCCCACTCGGCCGGACGGAGAGAAAGCTCTCAACTCACAGTCCAGTGGCCGACTGAGTCTCGACACCCTCTCCAAAGTACTCGATAACGTGTCCAGTTCCTCCACGAACGGTCAGACGACCGACGACCTCGAGAACGACGTCCTTGGCCGAAACCCATCCGCTGAGCTTGCCCTTGAGCTCGACTCCGATCATCTTGGGAGCCGTAAGCTCCCAGGGAGTGTGGGTCATGGCATCGACGGCATCAGCTCCTCCGACTCCGATGGCGATGGCACCGAGTCCTCCAGCGTTGGGCGTATGGGAGTCGGTTCCGAGCATGAGCAGTCCGGGCGCCGAGTAGTCTGCGAGCGAAAGAGCGAGATGAGGTGGCTGTAGGGCATGCCGGGAGCGGAGAGCACGTACTCTCGAGCACAATCTGGTGGATGATACCGGATCCAGGTCCCCAGAACTCGATACCGTACTTCTTAGCGGCCGACTCGAGGAAGTCGAAGACCTCCTTGTTGCTGACGATAGCGCGCTGTAGAAAAGGCAAGAGGGTCAGTGGGAGCAGCAGGGGGTAGATAAGCTCCAGTACACACCTTCAGGTCAGCCTCAGCTCCAGAGTAAGCGCTGATAAGGTGGTCGCAGTGGATGGAAGTGGGGACCGCGGTCGTCGGGCGGTCGCAAGTAGAGAACTGCAGGAGAGCCATCTGCGCCGACGCGTCTGGATAGGGTGTAAAAAGTCCTCTGATTAGTTCTGCTTGCTCGACGGCGTCTCCTAGCCTCAGCGGAGCTCACCTTGCATAGCGACTCGATCCGGCCTGAGCTTGAGGTGCTTCGCTCCTCGTACAGGGTCTCCACCAGCCAATCCTTCCTCGACATTATCGAGATGCGAGTAGATGATCTTCTCGGCGAGGGTGAGAGGGCGGTTGAGGATCGAGCGGGTGAGCTCGAGCTGCTTGAGGAGGTGCTCGTAGGGAGGGGTGATGGAAGGGTAGTTCTTGGCCGGCACGGGGCGAGCGTGAGTCGCGAGGGAGCGAAGAGGTGCAGCCGAACGGCCGAGGGACGCCCTTGGTGGCAGCGAGCGAGCGAGGAGCGACATGGTTGAAGCAGAGGGAACTGCTGTTTTCGAAGCTCGCCTTCGCCAGCTTCACCCGCCTCGACTTTCTGCGCGCCTGATTGGATTCGGCCGGCCAATCTCAGCTTGGCTGCTGTTGTCTGCAGTCAAATTTGCAAGATGGCATGTCAACGACACGTCTAGGTTATTCGACGAGCGATGCTCACCTTCCTGCGCCGAAGCCTGCGAAGGAGCCCTAACTCCGAGTCAAGCGCCGCTCGCTTGAGCCAGTTCGCAAGATGTAGCCCACTGCTCGCCTACATTCTCCTCGCTTCAATCGACTACTCTGAAATACACGCTTCCGCGTTTTTAGCTGATTGCACAAGAGCGCCCTCTCCCTCTCGGCGCCTTCTCCAGCTCCTCCTCTTCCTCTTTCTCCTCAGCTCTTCCTGTCCCTAACCCAACAGATCCAAGCTGCCCGAAGCCGAGAGCGCAACGACAAACTCGCTCTCAAAGTACTTGACGGGCGACACGGCGTCGGCCAACCCCTTGCGCCGCCTCGTCTTGAGCACGAAATCGCGGGCGAGGTGCTGAGCTGGCGCGGGCTCGAGAGGGCGGAGGACGATCGATTTGTCGAGGGGGTCGCCTGTTCACGTACGGAGATAAGGAAGAGTCAGCATGGAAAAGAGAGAGACGAGCGAGGAAGGAGAGCGGCTCACCAGGGCAGATGGACCAATGGTCGAAAGTCTGCAGGCAGAAGGCCTGACCCTGAGTGTGAGTGCGCAGATCCGTCTCAAAACCGTTGGCGTCGACGACGGGGATGTAAGCCTGAACGGTGTAGAGGGGCGATCCGGGCTTGGGAATGTCCTTGGTAACGTGCCCACGACGCCGAGCGAGCACCTCGTAGATGGCCGGTACGCAATCTTGTGGTGCTTGGATCTCGACAAAGTAGACGGGCTGTGGTAGAGCGGAGAGGGCAGATTAGCGAGAGAAGAGAGAGGAGGGGAAGAACGAGCGCACCTCTTGCAGACGGGGAGTAGCCATGAGGAAGGAGGAGTAGCAGACACGACGAGCGGAGGGGATGATCTGACCTCCACCGCGGTAGATGGGCTCCGCTGCGAGGTCAGCACCGAGCAGTCGGAACTTGACGTTGCGTATTGCTGTCGAAGGTTGAGCGAAAAGGGGAAGGTCAGCTCGGCCGACGAAGTGGAAAAGCGAGGCGACGAGAACAACTCACGCTCATCGCACAAAGGTCCTTCCCTGCAACCCCACTGAAATCCTTGCTTGATCGACTCCTTGACCGAGTACAGCAGCTTCTTGTCGACCTGTTCGAAGGGAGCGAGATGAAGAGGCGGGGTCAGCTCCTCGCTCCTCGCTCATCGACAGAGAACGACAACAACTCACATCCGAAGGCAGCGTATCGTCCATCAAAATATTCGGTCCCTGCTCATCGGGTCCAAAGGCCCAAATGGAGCGCGAAGCGAGCAAATCCCATCCGTACTTGTTCTGGAAGTGGCCGCCGAGCTGCTTGGGAGGCATGCGAATGTTGACCCTGCCCGATTCGATGTCCTCGGCGATACCCTTCTCCAGTGGTTCGGCGATCATGGTGATCTTGTTCCTGTTGTTGGTGAAGGAGAGAGGGAGAGAAGGTCAGTTCGGCGCTCGGCGAAGAATCAAGTCGACGAGGGAGAGAGGCGAGGGACGAAAGAGTGAAGGGGGGAGGGCAGAGAGGCGAAGAAGGGAGGCGAACTCACTTCTTGTTGGGCGTATCGGCATAACACTTGAGCGCACTCGTCTCCACCACCGTCTCACAAAATTTGACGACCGGATCCGACACCTTGATGTCAATCTCGGCAAACATTCGCCTCAAGTCATGCATCACGCAATCGAGGTACAACTCGCCCGTGCCCAACAGGACGTGTTCTCCCGATTCCTCGACGCGAGTTTCGACGAGAGGGTACGTCTTGTTGATCTTGCGCAGGCCGTCGAGCATTTTGGGCAGCTCGGACGGGGCCATGGGTTCGACGGCGACTTTGAGGACCGCTTGGGTGAGGTGCTTGATGGGTCGGAAGATGCGGATCGAGTCGTCCGTTGAGTCGGCGGCGATGAGGGTGGCCGTCTTGGTGATAGAGTTGTCGACGCCCGAGAGCATGACAAAGTTGCCAGCGGGCATGCCGTCGACTTCAATGTCGTACCTATTTGTCATCGTGGAAACGAGTCAGCTCCCCAACTCCCAACTCCCCTCTCTCCCTCGACCGAACCCCAACTCACCTCGACTCGGAAATAAGCACGCTCTCGACCCTCTGGACGACCATATCCTCCTCATCCTCGGGCGAGTAACCCTCTCCCAACACCTTGACGTCCATGCCCGCGGTGACCGTTCCCGAGAGGACCCGTCCAAATGCGCGGAACTCGGAGGCGTCGGGCGTAGGGTAGAGCTTGACAATTTGGATGGCGAGAGGTCCCTTGGGATCGCAGGCGAGCATCGCTTCGGCGAGAGGGGAGTTGAGAGGTCCAGTGTAGGTCGTCTCGACCTGTCAGGGGGATTCGGGAGGAGCGATCAGCTCGAGCTCGGCGAAGAAGCAGGAGAGCGAAGAAACGGACCTTGTTCTTGGCTCCCTCGACGGGACTAGGTACATGATCCGCCAGCATGTCGACGAAGCCCGTAGCCGATCCAAAGAACTGGTTGAGAACGAGACGAAGCAGAGGCCTGACGTCCATCTTGTACGCCGAGTTCTTGAGTACGATGCCCAATCCTCCGAGGGTCTCCTTGAGCGTCTCGGTATCCTCTCCCAACACCTGCGAGTAAAGCTTATAAAGCGGCTCCAACACAAAGTGTTCGAACCCCCTCTTGGCCCCCGGCGCAGAGGTTTTGGAGAACTTGCGCGACTCGGGATGGAAGTAGATGTTGCCCCAGAGGCGCACGGCGAATTGGTCCAAGTCCATGGGACCGTAAGTGTCGGCGTACATCTTGGCAAAGGATTTGAGGGTGAAGCACCAGCCCATTTGAGTCGAGGCGAACGAGACGTTGCCCTTCTCGGGCGAGACGCGGAGGGAGGGGTCGGGGTTGATCTCGCTGTTGTGAGGTGGTAAGAGGAGAGGTCAGCGAGGATGAAGGCAGCGAGAAGATAAGGAACGAACGAGATGTAGGTGTTGACCTCCTCAATGGTCTGCTTGAGCTTGAAGTAGGCGTCCTGAGGAGGGAGACGAAGCTCGAGGATGAGGCGGTCGACCTTGTTGACGACGAGGCTGTAGGTAAATCAAAACACACAATCAGCTCTTCATCCTTCTGAGCTCTCTCCTTCGTTCGTTCCGAACTCACACGATGGGAATCCCACTAGCCACGAGATGCTGAATCGCCGTCTGGGCCGTGAGCATGACCCCCTCCACCGCATCCACCACCACAACAGCACCATCAGCGACACGGATACCGGCGGCAACCTCGTCGACAAAGTTGATGTGACCGGGCGTGTCGATCAAGTTGACGAGGTAGCTCTTGCCCTTGGTGGTGGGCAGAACGAGCGACATGGGAGTCGACTTGATGGAGATGAGGCGGGATTGGGCGAGGGAGTGGGTGTCGGTGTAGCGGAGCTGTCATATTCGTAGAGGGAGAGATCAGCGAGGGCAACGTCGAGATAGAGAAAGCGAGGGAGAGAAACGAACAGGTCGGTCCGTGTCGAGGTCAATCTTGTGAGTCTCGTGCACGAGCATGTCGACCAAGCTGGTCTTGCCGTGATGTAGATGTCCGACGATGACGACGTTGCGAACCATCTCGGGGTTGGCGGCCAAGCCGAGCATGAAGCTAGATGGAGCGCGAATGCACGGAACGGGTCAGCTCTCTCCTCGCATCTCCACTCGGGCATCTCGCAGAAAGACAACTCAAACTCACTCATCATCCCACCTCTTCTCAGGTCCATTACTAGCTCCCGCGCGGAACTTGCGAATCTTGATGGGCTCGACGATGGGCTGGGTCAGCGGCTGAGCGTCCTCCTCCTGGACCATCGTCTCGACGTCGGCGCCATAGACGGCTTGAGCGGAAGGGTAGTAGGTCTTGTCGTCGTGGAGGATGACAGCGTTGGAAGGGGGAGCATCTGCGGGAGGTCGGGGAGGGGAGGTCAGTTGTTTGCGAGTGGGGAGCGAGGTGGGGGCTGGTCGAGTGGGAGAGGGCGGGAAAGGTGAAGCCGTCGTGTAGGAGAATGCTGGCCATGGTGCACGGAGAGAATGCACGCCGCCCCGTCCTCTTTGCGAGAGCGAGACCAAACGCATAACGAGAGTGCGCCGCGAACCACCTGAGCAGCCTTTTGAGGTGCAGCTTGCGGCATCGAGGAGAGCTCAACAACTCCGCGCACTCCAACGCACCGAGCAGCACTCCCGCTGCCCAGCGCAAGAGAGTGGAGAAGCGCTCAACCTCCCGCGCCGCGTCTGCTCGTGCTGGTCGAGAGCTGGATGACCTGCGCACCAAGGCAGCGGAGCCTCCTACTCTGTAGTACAGAGCAGATTGACTCTGCGATTCGGGCGTCGCTCCACCCAACTCCCACCAAGCCAGCGCTGGCTGAGCTCTACCCTGAGCTGCTGCTCCCAGCTGCTGCTGCCTCCCTCAATCGCTCCTCTGTAGCCAGCCCAGCCAGTCCTCGTGCTACCAACTCACCATCGACTTCCATCCCTTCCAACGGTTCCTGTGCCATCTCCTCATCCTCATCATAAGCCCTCAAGGGAGCATCCTCTTGCTCGAGGGGAGCATCCTGTCCAGCATCCGATCCGGACTCTGAACCCGAGTCGAGGTCACCGCCGAGGTAGTTGCCGAAAGCGTCGTACAAGTCGGCGTCGTCCCTGTTGGTGAGTAGGCGGGGGAGAGAGAGGGAGAGTGAGCAAGGCGATGCGAGAGGGCCGACAAACATGGGAGAGAAGGGAGAGAGAGAGAGAGAGCAGGTAAGCGGTGTGATGCGCTACAGAATGAAGCTATAGAGCATTGTACGTACATGATGATCGCTGAGCGAGAGGGAGAGAAGTGGGGAGAAGAGAAGCGGGCGACGAGTCGAGTGGAGGAGGAGAAGAGGGACAAGAGACTGGTTTGTTGCTGTAGGACAGTCGAGGGGGTAGCTGGTTCCTGTAGTCGACTCGGTCTCTCTTTGTATAGCGAGACGACAGAGACGAGAAGAAGTGGAGGAGCAAGAGGAGAGAGCTCGCTCGCGCCGTTTCGACCTCGACCAGCGCGAAACGAGGAGGAGGATGAGCTACAGAGGACTGCCGAGCTACTCTCGACCTCTGGGAGGCTGTACAACACCTTCACCGTGCTTGAGCAGCTTGAACCTCCGCCCCGAGCTGTACTACTAGACTCGTTCGGCGCTCCCCTTGCCCTTCCCCTTCGCAATCCCCCCCTTGGCCGAGTCGAGCTCTTCTTTGGGACTTGGGGGAGGGCTGTACCGTAGAGCAGAGATTGATATTACATTTTCACAAGTAGCTGACTAGACTGTAGCCTTATTCTCAACTGTTACAACTCTGGGCTCAACCCATCTCGCGCGTTGCGGGCTCCACCTCTCTCTCTTTCCCGCCTCTCACTCGAGTTGTGCATCTCATCAGCTCAAGATGTCATCTCATCCTCCCAGTTTCTTGATTCAACCTTCTCGACCTACTACAGCCACCACTTCCTCCGACACTTCCACCCCACCCCACCGCTTCCTCCCCTCTCCCTCCCTACCCACCTCTCCAATCCCTCCCCCAACCCTCAAAGGTCCCATCCCCAACCTCTTACCCATCTTCACTAAATCTGCTCCCATCCCCGGTACCGTTTCCATCAAAGTAGAGCACACTATTTTCCTCTGCCATCGCGAAGTCCTCGCGCTCGGATCCCCCTTCTTTGAGGCCTTGTTGACCGGGGATTGGAAGGAAATGGCCAAAAGGGATATCAACAAGAAGAAGAAGGAGAGGGAGTTGGAGGTGCTTAGGGAGGAAGAGCAGGAGGAGCAAGGAGAGGGAGAAGACGACGACGCGCCGGCGAGCAAGAGGGATAGCTTCAGGACTGCTGGGACTAGTACGAGCACCACCAGTATCGATCAAGAGGAGGAAGAATGTGGAGCTGCACCTCTCACGACCCCGAGGTTGGGAGATGAACCGTCTCGAGACCTCGGCGCCGCCGACGAAGAGGAAACGACTTCGGAGGTGGGAGACGTCGCTCCTTCCATGACGGCTTCTTACCTCTCGAGCGTGGTGGACGATTACGAGGATTCGGGCGCCGACTCGGACTCGGACGGCTCACACGACGACAGTATCATCTGTCGCCTCCGACTCAAAGAGGAACAAGCTTCCAGTCTGTCCCCTCCTTGCTTTCCTCCCCCCCTCGCTGACCCCCCCTCCCCAACACCAGCCTTCCAAGACTTCCTCTCGCACCTCTACCCACGCCTCGAGCTCCTCGTCACCTGGGCCAACGTCACCGAACTCCTGCGCCTCTCCTCCAAATTCGACGTCCCCTCCCTCCGCTCCTCCTGCCTCGCTTTCCTCCTCCCCTCCTGCGCTGGCAACCCGATCAAAGGAATGAAGATCGCAGAGGATCATCTGATTCCCGAGTTGTACAAGGAGGCCAGTCGATTCGCGTTGGATAATTATGGCAATTGGCCGGCCGAGGAATTGGCTATCCTCTCCGAACCTACCTTACTCAAACTCGAACGTCGGTGCGTCTTCTCGCTCTAATCTTCCTCCTACTCCTCCCCTCACTAACCCTCCATCCCACTCCGCTGCACCAAAGCCGCTCCTGGTTCCTCGAACGTCTCCTCAAGCTCGGACTCATCCAAATTTCTCGCGACTACACCTGCGTAGCCCACTGTCCCGATCCCCTTCTGTGCGCCAAACTAGTGGACGAGAAATGGAAAAGCGCTTGGAGTTCGGCATTTCGATTCGGGACGCCTCAGCCTAGTATCACTTATCGCAGTTTGAGGAGCTTGGAACCGAGTTTGAGTAGTCCCGCTCTGCATTTGCCCATGACGGCTTGTCAGGATAATGCTAAATTGTTCATCGCCGAGTATGTTCCCCTTCTCTCTCTCTCTCTCTCCCATTCCTCGCTCTCTCTCTCTCTCTCGGCCTCGAGCGCCGAGCTGACCCTCCCGTCCTTGCCCCTACCCTCTAAAGCCTCTTCGACAGGATGTTCGCCCTCTCCATCACCCCCTCCCGCGGCTGGGGCGCTCTCACCCTCAACGGCACCATGTCCGGTTCAGGAGGGTACGGCAGGACGTTCGGGCCTAGCGCCGAGATTTCGCAAGGGAAGAGTTCGGCGAGGTGAGTCCGCTTTTCGACAGAGCGGAGAGGAGGAGTGCTGATGCTGGTTGCTTTGAGGAGCAGATACTTCCTCTTCATTGAGATGCATGAAGGGACGGCCAAGAAGGAGAGGAATATCGGGGGTGCTGGAGGGGCAGGAGGAGGAGGGGTGATGACGAGCGGCGCTTGAGGTGTAGGGTCGAGAGCGTGGAGATGTAGTAGGGGAGTCGAGATGGAACAGCCCTTTTCGTAGCAACGATCCCTCACTCTCTCGTGTCCAATCCGCGAGGCCTAGATAGAGAATCTCCCTTTCGCCGAGCAGTTGGGAGCGCAAGTACAGCTAAACAGGCATCCTTTGGTTTCATCAAATGTGGGAGATAATTACGACTTGGGGTGTGTTGAGATGATATAGATGTATAGATGAGGGTTATAAACGCGAACAGAAGTGAGAACGAAAGCACGAAACAGAAAACGACCGAAACCCGAACAGCTCTACTCTACGACCTCCCGACGATGCTCGCCCAACTCTTTCCCTGGGGCTTAACCTCCTTCCCCCCTGCTCCCTCTTCTTCATCCTCCATCCCTAGCAACTCCCATTCATCCTCCTCCTCCTCGGCGCTGACGCCCAGCTCGGCCGAAGAGGATGAGCCGAACTCGTCTTCCTCAAGGGCGATGACTCCCTTGACATGACGGATGAGTTCAAAATCGCCGGAAATGTCTGTTGTCGTGAACCGAGAAGGAAGGGAAGCGAGAGTGAGTTAGCCACGAGGATCGCCCTCACTATCGTCCGGCCCCTCCGATAGAGAGAGAAAGGGAGCAAACTCACGTCGACCCCTCGCTGGCCTCACGACCAACTCCTGCAGCGGTACCTCAACCGCACCCTTCTCCGGTACCCTGTTCTCATCCTCCTCCTCCTCCTCACCTTCCTCACCCCTCCGAGGCCAGAATCTGATTCGG
>MWVB01000006.1:354516-422290 GCA_003054985.1 Leucosporidium scottii | reverse complement strand
CTCTCAACTGACCCAAAACGACGCTACTCGCCAGATTGGCGAAGAGTGCAAGAGACGACAGCACGCTCTGTACACCTTTCCACACCGGCGCCCCTCCTCCCCCCTTGCCATGCTGTCCCCTCGGCGTTCGAGCAGCGAGCTTGGATCCCCCTCCTGCTCCTCCCCCGGTTGGCGCGCTCCGAGACCCAGCGAGGTGTTGCCTGTTCAGACCTAAGGAACGAGCGCGTTGGGCGTCCCGGATGGTCTTCAGGGAGGTTTGACCGGGGAGCATGGCTTTTCTGCTGTAGCTGTAGTTGGCTGGGAGAGCTGACGGGGAGAGGGTCAACCAGCCGCTCTCTTGTTGTGACGAGCTGATAAGGGGAGGCTCGAGGTGGCGGAGGAGAAGAGGAAGCGCTTACGGGGGTTGTAGTGCTGTTGATGGGGCGAGGGAGAGTCGTTGATGACTTGTTCCGATGTTGTGGAGGGAGAGCGAGAGACGTGACGAGCGCCGAGCCTGCTGCTCCCGAGAGAGCGACACGGGGTCGCGGCTGTGTTGGTTGAGGTGTGGAGCGGTACAGAGAGTCGGAGACACGTATACTGACTCGATTGGAGTCAAAAGGTACGCTCGAGTCAGCCGAAGAAGGGTGAACCTCCTCTTCGGGGCTGAGGCCTTGACTCGGCCGAAGCTCCAGGTCTTGAGTGCACCTGTGTTGAGCTGCAAAAGACACGAAGCATAGCTCAAGCTCACAATTAGCCATACAGCATACAGTTCCCGCCTCTCCACCTCTACAGACGACCTTTCGCCCTCGCCGAAAGCCTGGCACGTTCGTCCTCGCAATGCAATAACGTCTACTCCACCCCAACCTCTAAATTACCTCACAAACGCCCCTCAAGGCTTCTCCCACACCTCGGCCGTCTTGCCCTCCTCAATAAAGTGATAGATCGTCTCGCACGACTTGTCGAGCATGGCCTCCATGCCGAGCTCGTGCGCCTCGAGCAGCTCGACGCCCGAGATGGCGTTGGTGTCGATTTGACCCTTCTCGACGTCGCCGTTCTGGAAAAGAGGGCGGTGCGCTTTGAGGTAGGCGGGCCAGACGATGTTGTCCTGTTGAGGAGAGGGTGGGAGGAAAGGCGAAGGGGAGGGAGAAGAGCCGAGGCGCGAGAGGTCAGCGTCTGTAGCTCGATGGAGGTCATTCAAAGGACGACAATCATACCCAGTATTCTGGGGGATCCTGCGGAGAGCGAAAGAGGCGTCAGCGCGTCTGAGAAAGCGAGAAAGTAGAGACCGAGTCGCTCACCCGCCAAAGAGCTCCCTCTGGATCAGATTGAACTAGCGTCAGCGACGTGTAAAGCGATCAGGATCCGTCTTCTTTAATCTTTGAAGCCTTAGAAATCAGCTCACCTGCGGTATGCTGTACGAACACGAAAAGAAGGGAGGGTCAGCATTTCGGTCGGCGGTCTCGGCTAACAAGCACGAAGCAACTCACATATCCATGCCTCTCCTCCCTCCTCCTCTTCAGCTCAGCATACTCCTCCCTCACAAACAACCGCACATCAAACTGCCTCACACTCTCCGGATCCACGAGCATAAGGAATCCATCGGCGATGATGATCTGAAGCTCTTCCTGTCCCTCCTTCAATGCCTTGGCCTTCTCCTTCTCCAGCAGGGTCGCAAACTTGTCCTTCCATTCTTGCTGTAGTGCGTCGGCGATGGGGACGGGAATCTGGGCGTTCAGGTGGTCGTGGGAGTAGTGGGCGGAAGGGAAGTCGCCGTGCTCGCGCAGGTAGCGTAGAGTCTCGCGTTGCCGATCCCATTCGATGCTGTAGATTGGTAGGTCAGCTCTGTGCTCTTGAACAGCTTCTGATCTTGCTTCGCCGGTCCTCGACAGCTCAAACTCACGCGCCGTCCGGATCATCCCAGTCCTGCACCTGATGGACGGGGTGCATCGGCACCTTCTCTTGTGGCGGGGCGAAATCGTCTTGGAACAGGCATCGAGCGCCAGGAATCACCTTGGAAAGAGCCTTGGCGAGGGTCGTCTTGCCTGTCAAGAGAGAGTGGAGGGCGATTTGGTCAGCCAAGGCGCGTTTCTCGAGATGTGAGGGATGGAGAAGACGTACCAGAGCAGGTCGGCCCTCCAATGGCAACGATTACTATCCGTGGAGCCATGCCTGCAGAGCTCGTGCAGATGGAGATGTGCGAGACGAGGAGCGAGCGAGGGAGCGAGGGAGAGGTCGCGGCCTCGAATCAAATCGGCTGGCGAGCGGCTAGCTGTAGTAGAGTCTGTGAGCTAGGTTGAGAGCTTCTGTAGCTCTGTGCTGCTCACTTTAAGGCGATGGAAGCGAAGAGAAGATGAAGTCAAAAGGCGAGAAGCGAACACGGCAGATCGCGGAGATGGGACTCGAGATGCGGGGTGGCAGCTGAGAGCGGGGCTGTATGAAGCCAGAGGGGCAGGAGAAATTGATCGTGGTGTCAAAGGGTCACTCTCGATTCAGAAGCCGCTGAGCTCTCGCAAACACTCGCCGAGGCGAACGCCGAACCTCAGTCCTCGCTGCTCGCTACCACTCTCAATGATCGCCTCTGGTCGTCTTGTACAACCAATCGTATCCTTTCATCACGAACTTCAGCGAAGAGAACCCATCAATCATCTCATCGAACAAGCGCGGCGCCCTTGCAGCCAATTCACTTCGTCTCCCTCCGCTCAACGATTCCAACTCGCGCTGCTCTTGTAGCCCGACTTGGAGCTTGAGCCACCCGCCGCTGGATCTCGTGGAGACGCTGGCGAGAACGAGGGACTCGCTGGCCTGCGCGTTCGAAAGAGATGAGGAGGTTAGCTGTCGGCTCGAAGAGCGACGGAGAACGGCAGCGCACGAGTACGACGGCGAACCGGCGCCACTCGAAGCAGCTCGAGGAGATGCTGGCGACATGGAAGGCGAGGTCGGACTGTAGCGAGGCGAGGTCTGTACGAAGCCGAGAGGTTAGCTGGAGCTCGAGATTCTGCTCGAGGTTGTCACGAACAGGTGAGTAGCGAGGTGAGGTTGGTGAGAAGCTCGGCGAAGTGGGAGAGTATCGCGGCGAGGTAGGAGAGAAGTTGGGAGAGGTGGGAGAGTAGCGGGGCGAGCTTGGCGAAAAGCTCGGCGAGGCCGGACTGAAGCGTGGGCTTGAGGGGGAGAAGCTGGGGGAGGAGGGAGAGAAGCTGGGAGAAGCCTGCGAAGAGAAAACGGTCAGTACAGCGCTAGCGGGAGCGACCTCCAAAGAGACGAGACGAACTGGGCTGAAGCGAGGCGACGAGGGGGAGAAGTTGATCATGGGCGAGGTCGGCGAGTAAGACGGCGATGCGCTGCCTCCCGCGAGACGATCGACCCACTGTGAGAGCCAAAGGACGGGTCAGCGAGGCTGCTTCGGCGGCGAATTATCGAAGCGCGAGCACTCACAGGACTCTGAGGAGCGTAGCCGCCAGGCGAGCGAGCCAATCCACCAGGAGAGGTAGGGTTGTAGCCAGGCGAGACGGGCGAGTAGCCGAAGGGGGAAGATCTGCGAAAGTGAGAGAGGTCAGCTCTCGGTCGGTGAGCCGTGGGAAACGAAAAGCGAAACTCACGGCGAGTAACCAGGGCTCTGACCACCAGCAAAGGGGCTAGCACCTCCGTACGCTGGCGATGCACCACCGTAGATGGGCGTCATGCCTCCTCCAGGCTCGTACATGCCATCTCCACCCTCGCGAATGGGCGAGAAGGCCCCTTGAGCGAACGATCCACCGTAAGCGGGCGTCGCTCCCATGTCGGCGTAGGGGGTATATCCTCCTCCTGGCGTCTGCGATCCATCGGCGGCGACGGTGGGCATCATCGAGTGCGAAGGGAGACGATGGTCGATCACGACGTCCTTGAGCATCTCGAGGTCGAGCGAGAGCTCGAAAGCTCCCGTGCCCATGGGAGCGACCTGACCGAGGAGGACGTTCTCGGCGACTCCAGTGCAGTAGTCGACCTCGCCAATCGCGGCGGCCTCCATGAGAATCTCGACCGTCTCCTCGAAGGAACAGCGCATGAGCGCTCCCGTGTCGGAACGGTTGATGCCGTGACGAGTGATGGCCATGAGGGATCCTCGGTTGGTCATGATGTCGGTGAGCATGGAGAGATGGCGGTAGTTGACCTTGGAACCGTCGAACTCGATGACGTTCCTCAGCTCGCGCAGGACGGAAGCCCTGGCAGCCTCGATACCGAGCACCTGGAGGATCTCGACGCACGAGTTGGAGGTTGTGCGGCGTGGGTCGACTCCATCAACGCAGAGGACCTTGCGAAGGTTGATGCCGTCCGTCTCGAGGACCCACTCGGTGGGGTTGTCGTACTCTCCCGTCTCGGTGATGACGTTGCGCTTGTGCTGGAGCATGAAGACGCGGTCGATGCCCTCGACTCCACGGAGCGAGATGGTCGAAAGCATCGACGTCTCGAGCTGCTTGAGGAAGATGTCCTCCTCCTCTCCCTCGCCCTCCTCGCCGTCCTCCTTGTCCTGTCCCGCCTCGTTCAACGCACGACAGCGAATGACGAGCTTCTCGGCGTTGTCCTCGGACCAGATGACGAAGAGATCCTGCTGGAACACCTCGGCAATCTTGGTCGCGACGCTCTGCATCTCGAGCTTCTTGTCGAGCATCTTGGCGCGGTCGAGCTCGAAGCGGAGGAGCCAAGGCGACTGGCGGTGGAGGTTGGCCTCGACGTCCTCGTCGGGGATGGCGAAGAAGGCCTCGACGAAGTCGCGGTCGTCCTCGATGACGGTCGCCGAAGGGTCGGGGTCGTAGAAGATCTCGGTCGAGGCGGTGACGGTCTTGAGAGTGGTGTAGGAGAGGAGAGTCTGCACCTCCTTCGCCGAGGCGATGTCGCGCGCAATGTGGGGCTCGAGGTAGACGGTCATGGACGGGGTCTTGAGGTTGACGGCGACGTTGATGATCTCCTTGAGACGGGGGACTCCGAGCGTGACGTTCTTGGACGAGACACCGGCGTAATGGAAGGTATTGAGCGTCATCTGCGTCGCCGGTTCTCCAATCGACTGGGCGGCGAGGGTTCCGCACATCTCGCCCGGCGAAGCGAGCGACGACTTGAACTTGGCCTCGACCTCTCCGATGACCCACTCGAACGCCTCCTGGTTGAGGTGGTGCTCCTCGATGACCCTCTTGACGGCAAAGTTGGACCGAATGAAGATGTGGAAGAGGAGCGTGGCGTTCTCCTGCGCCTCGCGAGTGAGGCGGTCGTCTCCGCGCACGACGATGAGGCGCGCGAGGAGGGATTCGACGTCGGCGAGGATCTTGCCGGGGTGGAGGTCGGAGGGTTTGCGGAAGTCGATGTGGAAGATTTGCTGGGCGTTCTGGATGGTACGGCGAATGTTGACGGGGAGGGAGACGGAGGCGTCGCCGTTGGGGAAGATGAAGGTACGGAGGAGGTGACGGTCGGCCTCGAGCATCTCCCACTCCTTGTCGAGCATCTGCTGCACCTCGGGCACGTTGTCGGGGTCGATGAGGCCGACCTGGAGGGCGCCGCGCTTGAAGTCCCATTGAGGGTCCATTAGGTCGACGCGGTACCTCGACTCGAACCTGGCGTTGGAGAGGCGAATCGGGTCGACGACCTGCTCCTCGATGAAGGCTCCGTCCATGCCGTCCTCGCCGTAGACGAACTGAACGACGTCGCCGAGCGAGTTGCGAACGGTTCCATCGTAGGCGACCATGACGTCCTCGAGCGCCTTGACGAGACGACGTTGGATGTATCCCGTTTCTGCGGTCTTGACGGCGGTATCGATGAGTCCTTCTCGTCCGGCCATGGCGTGGAAGAAGAACTCTTGAGGCGTGAGGCCTCGGAGGTACGAGTTCTCGACAAAACCGCGAGCTTCGGGCGAGTAGTCGTCCTTGGTGAAGTGGGGGAGGGTGCGGAACTTGAACCCGAATGGTACGCGCTTGCCCTCGACGATCTGCTGTCCGACACAGGCCGACATCTGCGAGATGTTGATGAAGGAGCCCTTAGATCCAGCGACGACCATCTGCTTGACGTTGTTGTCCCCCTTGAGCGACTTCTCGGCCGAGCGTCCCGACTTGTCACGAGCCGAGTTGAGCGCCTTGTTGACCTTGGACTCGAACGACTCGCGAATCGACATGCCCGGTTCGGGCTCGAGCTTGTCCTCCTGCGCCTGGAGGATGACGTCGGCGACCGTGTTCTTGGCCTCCTCGATGAATCCCGTAATGGCCTCCATCGTACCCTTGTCGGGAACGGTGTCTCCGATACCGATCGAGAAGCCGTTGTGGAGGAGCCAAAAGTTGACGACCTTTTGCACGCCCGAGAAAAAGTCGCGAGTGACGGTGGGGCCCTTCTCGCGGAAGATGATGTGGATGATTCCTCCCTGCGAGGCTCCGACCGTCTTCTTGTCGACGATGCCGTACATGATCTCGCCGTCCTCGATCCACATGCCGTTGTCCTCGAGCGGGTTGGGCGAGGCGGGGTCGGGCGCGCGGGTGAGGTTGATACCCTTGGGGATGCACATGGAGAGGATCTGCTTGCCCGTCCAGAGCTGCTTGGGCTTGAGGATGGCGGGAGGAGGGATGATGCCGTCCCACTCGGGGACCCAGAGGAGGATGTTTTGGATAAAGTCGCGGTCCATGAAGCAATCGCGAAGCGTGAACTTGCGAACGCCACAGAGGGTGTCCTGGACGATACCCATGACGGGCTTGTTGGACTGGGGCGAGATGATTTGACGAGGAACGGCGCAGATCATCATGAGCTCGGCGCGAGTCTCCTCCGACTGGGGGACGTGGAGGTTCATCTCGTCTCCGTCGAAGCTGTGCGAGAGGGAGAAAGCAAGGTCAGTACGCTGCTGTATCGATGGCTTGAGAGCTCGTCGGTAGCGTACTCGGCGTTGTAGGGCGACTATTGAGAGGGAAGGGAAAGAGGTCAGCTCGAGTCGTTCGATGTCGAGGCGAAGTGCTGGGACTTACAGTGACGGAGAGATTGAGACGGAAGGTCGAGTAGGGCATGAGCTTGACGCGGTGAGCCACTGAACGAGCGAAGACGAGGTCAGCTCTCGCTCGCGCTCGGCTCGGCTTCGGTCGAGACGAGACTCACTCATGGACATCTTGTGCAGACTCGGTTGACGGTTGAAGAGGACGAGATCTCCATCCTTGAGGTGACGCTCGACGATCCATCCATACTGCAGGAAGGTATCGGCGCGCTTGTTGTAGCGGAGGTCGATCCGATCTCCCGTATCGCGAACGACGTAGCGCGCTCCAGGGTACTCGTTGGGACCGTTGCGGACGAGATCTTGAAGGTACGAGATGTTGTAAGGGGTGACGCGCTCGGGGTAGGTGAGGTTGCGAGCGATCGAGTAGGGGACTCCGACTTCGTCGAGGGCGAGGTTGGGATCTCCCGTGATGACAGTACGGGCCGAGAAGTCGACGCGCTTGCCCATGAGGTTGCCGCGAAGACGTCCTTCCTTGCCCTTGAGGCGAGCACGAATCGACTTGACGGGACGACCCGACTTCTGGAGGGCTTGAGGCTGGCCGGCGAGATCGTTGTCCATGTAGGTCGCGATGTGCCACTGTGGACGATGCGACGAGTAAGAGGTCGCTCTTTTCTCCAGCTGACACCTCGACTCACCTGCAGCAGCGTCTCAAACTCGGCGACGACGTGATTCGGCGCTCCCTCCTCCTCGAACTTCCTCAAACTCATGTTGGCCCTGATGATCTCGGCGAGCTTGTAAGTCAAATCGTCCTCTCCGCGCATGGCGCCTCCGTCGACGGCGATGGAAGGGCGAACTGGTGGTGGCGGGACGGGCAGGCAGGTGAGGATCATCCAGGCGGGGTGCGCCTCGAGCTCCGAGAGACCGAGAATCTTGAGGTCCTCGGACGACATCTTGCGGAAGAGGGTGTGGACCATGGTAGCGGTGAGGACCTTGCGATCGGGCTGCATCACGTTGCCGTCCTGCGAGCGCGAGAGAAAGACGCGTCAGCTCGCCCTCATCCTCCTCGCCGAGCCGCAGGGACCAACTCACCTCGTCCTTGCCCTTGCCATACACCATCCAAAGCTTTAAACCCTCCTTCCTGATCTGCGGCTGCACATGACCACACCCTCCATGACCCTTTGGCGGCTCCTCGCCCTCGGGCACCTGCTGCTCCTCGTCGATAACGTCCATCTCGCACGTGTTCTTGGTCTTGACGAGCGCATGGACGACGGCCAAGCGCTTCTTGGGATCGCGAATGAAGCGCACGGCGTCGGCGAGGCGGGGATCGAGGTGAGGCGAGCCCTTGAGCTTGCCGCAGAGGACGCAGATGGACTCGCAGATCTTCTTGACCTTGGTGAGGAAACCTGGGGGGCGGAACGAGTCGTGAGTGCGGTTCGAAAGGAAGCTGATGAGCTACAGCGAGATGTACCGATGTGGAAGACAGCCCTCGAGAGCTCAATGTGACCGAAATGACCGGGGCACTCTGCCATTCCCTCGCCACAGGTCGCGCACTTGAAGTTGCGGTCGATGGTTCCCAAGCGAGGATCCGAGAGTCCTCCAGGTTTCTGTTGGAATGCAAGTCGAGATGAGCGCGCCGTTCCATCTCGTGCTGCCAGCTCCAGCTCCGACGTCTCCGCTGGGCTGACTAGGCGGCGAGCGAGAGAGAGAGAAAGCTGCTACTCACGGGTCGTTGAGAGCCCTCCTCGTACGTCTCGGGGTACTCTACTTTGCATACCGAGATGGCCTTGATCTCTTCAGGGGAGAGAACGCCGAACTGGATCGTTCGTGGCCGCTTGACCGGTCTGTTGAACAGCAAACAAGCAGCTGAGCGTTAGCTGGCGCTGCTCCCACCCTCTCGTGCTGCTGCTCCTTGTGCACCCTCCCATGCTCGACTGACGAGCTACAGCGGTTACTGTAGTGCAAAGAGAATGGACGTACGCTGAAGAGTGAGTGAATTGATGGCCGAGCATCTTGAGGACGACGAGTCGAGTTGGTCGAAGCTGGCGGCGCTTGTGGCGAGGCTGCTCTTTCCCCCTTGCAAGCTGTAGGCGTGTAGTCGAGTCGAGCTGAGTTGTCTAGTAGGTGGCAGAAGGGGTACAGAAGTGAGGAGAGACGGGACGGCTGAGAGAGACGGGGGGAGGATGAGAGGGTGCGCCTGTCGAGAGTCGAGGGAGGCTTTTGGAGTCGACCCGGAGAGAGGACAGCAGTGACTGTGCTGGTTCTGTAGGGCGGTAGGACTGTGCTGGTAGCTGGTTGAGAGGTCACCCAATCGACGGCGCCTTGGAAGGGGTGGAGAGTAACCGCCAACTGGCAGCTTCGAGACGAGGCCTTTCGATCCGCGACTCCTGCCAGCGTGACTTGAACTCTGGCCATATCCTCTGCTTCTCGAGCTGACTCGCTGCAGCTCTTTTTTGAACTAGATTCTGCTTGAATGTAATCCCCTGCTCACTCGTCGAATAACCTACATCCTTCTCGTCATCTCGCTCTTTCAAACCTCGTCCCTCTTTCGCTCAGCTGGACCTTGCACGCGGTCCACTTCCAGGTCGTACACCTCAGGTATGTAAGTACATTCAGTTCTCAAGCTAGTGTACTCGACCGCATTGTTCCCGAGTCCTGCCGGCCAAGCCCTCCCTCCACCTCCACCGAGCGCCTGTCTGCTTCGAGGAGAGGCTTCCTCGCTCTTTACCTCCTACGCTTCACTCGCTCGTGTTCAGATCTTCTCATATCGACAGTGAGTGTCTCCCTCTTACTCCTCGCTCGCTCAGACTGACCCTCCCTCCCCTCCACAGTGTCCTCCCCCTCCCCCTCCACCTGGTTCATCACCGGCTGCTCAGCCGGCTTCGGTCGCGAGCTGGTCCTCGCCCTCCTCTCCCGCAACCAAAAGGTCGTAGCCACCGCCCGCAAGCTCGAATCGATCAAGGACCTCGAGGAGAAGGGAGCGGTCGTCGCTCAATGGGATGTGAACGATGAGCTCGAAGTGCTGCAGCAGAAGGCGGGGGAGATTGACGAGAAGGTTGGTGGTGTTAGTGTTGTGGTGAACAATGCGGGCTTCTTGGTCGCTGGCACGTTTGAGGAGACGAGGTGGGCCTTTCCTTTGAGCTTTCGGGATTCACTCGGCGCCTTTCGCTAACGCTTCTCTCGCTCTGCAGTCCCGCCGATGATCACCGCCAATTCGATACCAACGTCTTTGGTGAGTTCTACTGCATCTTGCTTGCCTCACACTCGGCTCACGCACCTCTCAACAGGCCTCCTCAACACTACCCGCGCCTTCCTCCCCCTCCTCCGCTCCCGCAAGACCGGCACCTTCGTCAACATTTCCTCCATCGCAGGAGTGCAAGGCTACGGTGCCTCGGGCCTGTACTGCACCTCCAAGTTCGCCGTGGAAGGTCAGTCATTCTGCCTCGTCCTCCTCCTTGCCCTCCCTCTCGCTAACCCCCCCTCCCTCTCCAACAGGCATCACCGAATCCCTCTCTGCCGAAATCTCCCACCTAGGCCTCCGCGCCACCGTCGTAGAACCCGGCTACTTCCGCACCAACTTTCTCGGCGCAGGCGGTCCTCCCTCCGTCGTCGGTCCCATCGACGACTACGCTCCCATCTCCCGCGCCGTGGAAGAAGGGTTGATCGCCTACAATGGCAAACAACCTGGTGATCCGGCCAAGGGCTCTCATCTCATTATTGATGCCGTGTTGGGAGAGGGATGGGGCAAGGGTAAGGAGCTGCCGTTGAGGTTGCCGTTGGGACCGGATGCGGTGATGACTTTGGAGGCTAAGGCGAGGGAGAATTTGAGGATCTTGGAGGAGTGGAGGGAGGCGAGTAGTAGTACTAACCACGATGATGTGGCTTGAGACGAGGGGATGCTGAAACGCGGAAGCTGAGTGTTGAATCGGATCTCGAGCTTGTAGGCGGTGCAGGAAGAGGCGAGTGACAAATCTGCTGGTGGTAGATTAAGCCCTACTGCTCTGCTCTCACCCCTCGCCGCGGTGGGTCGGTAGCAAGCTTGCAGGCGATGCTCAACGCGAGGAGCAGCAGGCGGCCCGCGGGGCTCGGCGCTGGCCAATGGGCGAAGAGCTGGGCCTGCAGTAAAGCACCATCAGAGGTTCAAAGCACACGCTCTCGATAAGCTGAAGCTCTCTCGTGACCTCTGTTGACGCTCAAGAACCGCTTGCACGGTCGACAGCTGGCAGCTGCGATGCCGAAACGGAAGGCGGTTCGACATTCGCTGACCTGGCAGAAGAAACTAGTGTAGCGAGTGGACACAGGGTCTATAGCAGCTGAGCGCAATACATAGCTACATGTACCCCAGTCAGCTCCAACCAGGCAACAGGCGATTAAGCGACTGGGCGAATTGAATTTGAGGGCGCGCTCGGCGCTCGGCGCTTCTTACAAAGATCGGAAAGAAGCGTGGCTACATATGAGTCGAATGTTGCATGTGTGCTCGCTGCAGCGACCCATGTATCGACTGAGACTTGTGTCTTCTATCCAGCTCGCGCTGAAGCGACCAACAGCCAGTCTCAAGATTGGCGCCGAGACCGACCCTCGATTTCCTTCGCTTCTCGCCTCCCTTTCTTCCTTGCTGTAGGACAGTTTCAGAGGTCCAACGGCCTCACTGAAAGCTACACTACAGTACTCTTCACGGGACGTCTACAGAAGGGCTACAAGGGATGCCGTAATCCCCGCCCTTCCCTTCGGATGAAAACACCAACCCCCGACGGCGTCGCCGAAGCAGCCGATTCGGAAACCGAACGGATGAGGAAGCGATTTCCGTTGTGCTCTCGGCGCTTCTGGACGAAATGGCTGCTCTGGCGACTTGCGCGGGTACCGAGTTCGAATGAGGTGGAGAAGCAGTTACGCCAAGGCTCTCCTGCTGCACTGGTCCATGGGTTGAACAGGCCCCTTCGAGCTTGGGAAGTGCCCTGCCTTCCCGTCGCCCTGTATCAGAATGATGGACGCCGATATCATGGAATGCTGCACTACAACCACAACATCCCCTCTGCATCGAAGGTCGACCTGCCGCGCAGACCCGCCTGCACTAGACTCGGAACTCGTCTCGACTCGAGGACTCGGCGCAGACGCCCGGCTCATTCTCGTCTCGCTCTCTGCGACCGGTTGTGGTAGCTGCTTCGACACACAAGTGGGGATTCCAAGAATATCTCTGTCAAAGTGTATACAGAACAAGCTGCAGCGCGTGTGTTATGTACCGTGCAGCGAGCAAAGAGGAAGAGGGAGAAGCAACACCGAAGAGACTATGCACATGCGAAGGCGAATGGGGGGTGAAATTGAGAGGTGAAATACAATGGTGAGAGTTGAAATAAGTATGATGGAGGGGAGGTACATGCGAAGGGGGCGGAGGGAAGGAAAGATGATCTAGCGCGACGAGGGGGACGAGTACTCCTGCATCCCCGCGGGCTGGGAGTAATAGCCCGTCTGCGCTCCAACCTGCGGCGACATCCACTGCGCCGAGAACCTCCTCTTGTACTCGGCCTCGCCATTGACGTCTCCACAAGCTCCCTCGGCGCCCTCCCACTGCATTTCCATCGGCGCCGGCATCCACTGCTCATAAGGGTAGCGAGCGTCGGTAGGGGAGGCGAGAGAGGACTCGGTAGTGGTGGGAGAGGTCATGTCGAATCCGTTGCTGTCGACGATGGACATGGGGAAGCTGGCTGAGGTGCTGGCGCTGCCGACGGGGGGCTCGAAGCTCAAGTAGGAGCGAGAGGCGGTGGGCGAGTACAGAGGAAGAGGGTCGAAGACGGAGGGTACAGGTCCAAAGTCGAAGCTCGCGAAGGCGGCGGGAGCCGACATGGGCGCTTGAGGGAGGAGGTCAAGAGGGTTGTGCTCGGGGAAGTACTTTTTGGGGGTCGTCGCCTCGAAAGTGGTCCAAGCGGCGTGAGTAGCAGGGTTGGTCGAGGACGAGGTTCCAGTGTATTCGATGTTGAGGGAGGTGGTAGCATCGAGATGGGCGGGGAAGGAGGAGATCGAGGGAGAAGCCGACGTTGGGAAAGTGCCGATGGGAGTGGGCGGCATCGACTGGCTGAAGGACGTGAAGAGGGCGTCCATGCCGCACTCAAGAGCGAAGTCGGACTGGTAGGAGCTTGCCGAATGAGGGGTGAACGCCTGTTGGTCGTTGCGAGTGTGATTCGACAGGCCAAAGTCGAGACCGAGAACCGAGGGTGGCATGTGGACCGTGACGGTCTGAGTGGCGGAGTCGGCGTCGCTGGTGACGCGGCGCTTGCGAGGCGAGGAGGGAGTGGTGCGGGAGCTGGGGGCGGTAGCTCGGCGTGCGATGACAGGGCGAGCGACAGCGCCGCTGGGCTCGGGGGCTGGTGTAGATGCTCGGCTGGTGCTGGCTGAAGCGACGCCGCCGACCTTGGGCTTGCGCACGGGACAGAAGGTATAGTCTGTGATCGATCCGGAACGTCAGCTGCGAGCTCTCATCGCGGGGAGGGGAGAGCAAGTACTCACCGGGGTGAAGGCGGAGGTGCTCGGCCTTCCTGAAAGCTGCTTGCTCCTCGTAGTACTTCCGGACCTCGGGAGCGTCGTCTCGCCACATGTAGCCGATGAGCTTAGCTGTGCAGAGAGGTACAGAGTCAGCAAAGTGAAGGGAATGATGCCAAAGAGCGCGCCGAAACTCACAAATATCGGACTGAGGCTTTTTCGAGATCTCCTCGTCAGCCTTGAGGATCTGGATCTGGGCGGAACGGTAGAGGATCCATGCGTTGGGAGGACGAGGCGTGTGACCCTCCGGCCTCACCTTGGGCTTCCTTGGTCGAGGAGCGGGAGCAGAGGCGACGGCGGGAGCGATGTCGTCGACCGACTCGACCGAGGCTTTCCGGAGAACATGCTTGGCCACAACGAGCGGTTCTGCTGCTGGTGCAAGCGAAGGAGGGACGAAGTCGACGTCCTCTTTGCTCTGGGCCTTGATCTTCTTGACGATGCCCTCGTTGTAGGCGAGGCGGCGGGAGAAGGTGGCGGTCGTTGGCGGCGCCGAGTGAGGCATGCTGGCGTCCATCGCTTGGTGAGGGTAGAAGCGACCATTGGAGCTTTGCTCTACAGCTCCAGTGTGCGCAACGGCAGCCTCGGAGCTGTCAGACGCCTCGACGCCCGGCTTGGACTTGCGAGCCCTCCGAGGCTTGGGTTTGGTGGTGGTGACGGCGACGGGGCTGCGACGAGGCATGATGGAGGAGTAGCCACCGCTGAGAAGGACCGAAGGGACCGAAGGATGAGGGGGAGTCCGAGCAGCGATGGCGGGTGCCGCTTGCAGGACCGAGGGGACTGGCGAACCTGCCGAATCTAAACCGGACATGGGGCTGGTGGCGAGGGAGGTAGGCGCGGAGGAGACTGCAGAGTGGGAAGGGAGGGAGTCGAGGTCGCAGGTGGAGGAGGCCATGGACGACACCGACTCAAATGAGCCGCGGGCGAGCTGCTGAGGGTACCTCCTCGACGATTCGAGGGGCGCTGCTGGTGGTGATGACCTCGCTTGCCCAAGAGCGAAGTTGCTGGGGAACATTGTTGTCCAAGGTGCTCCTCGCCTGTTGGCAGTCGTCTCGGGGGCCTCCTGGCTACCGTTCACGCCCTTCGAACCTTGCTCCTCCGAGTCCGCCTCCACCTCGGGCTGGTCGGTCGACTCTCGGCGGTCGAGGTTGAAGAACTCGCGCCATTCGTCCGAAGGGCGCCTTGGGATCTCAAGAGGAGCCTGCGCTGAAAGTTGCATCTCGTAGGGCAGGGCAGAGGATGCGGAGGGGAGGTGGGAATCGAGAGGGTGAGAGGGGCGCGAAGTGTCGACGGCTGGCGCAGGGGCGTGGTGGGGCCGGGAAATAGACCTGGTGATACAAAGAGTCACATGTAGCTAATTAGCATCGCCTTCGCAAGAGGATCTCCAGCCAGAGAAGGGAGTCAGGAAAGCGCACCTGTTGTTGGCGGCCGAGGTAGAAGGGCGAGAAGCCGCTGCTTCAAGCTGAGCTGAGCCTCGACGGGTGAGCACCATGGTGGTAGAGTAGAAGCTGACGAGGTGGTGGTAGGAACAGCGACGAAGCTTCGAGAGAAGATGGCCGGCGAGATATTCCTCCTTTGTCCTTGAGCGGTTGGAGGGGGACGGCGGGGGGGCCAAGAAATGAAGTCTAGGTCGGCGGCAGAGTGTTGAAAGCGCTGCAGGACGAGGGAGAGGGTTCGGAGAGAGATAGAGGAAGGAGAGGGAGAAGGTAGGAAGGGGGTTTGCGCAGGCAAGGGAGCTGTAGGCTTGATGAAAGAGGGCAAGCGTCCCCTCTCAGATAGTCTTGCCCATGCCTCCAACCCGAGGGCAAGAGAAAGCTCGGGAACGGAAGCGATCGAAGCGGGGTGAGCATCTTCCCTTTGTCGAGGTCTGGCCGTTCAGCGGAGGCCTTCAGGGCGTCGCAGTACAGGCGCCGGCCCTCCCGACACATGTCGAGAGGCAGAGCAATCTAACTGTTTCCATACACGACCTTGCGACCTGCCCAACGGCCCACAGCGCTTTGCGCCGAACCGCCGAAGTTTCGGTCGGCCCGCCATTTTTTTTGGTAGGAGGCGGGCGATCCTCGCGTGTTAGAGCCCAAAAGATCATCATGGATATCGAGGATAGCCGTGCTGTATGAAGTGCTTCGTTTTGGCGCTCGGCGCCTACAGTATCTCTTCGCGAAAGCACATCCTCCTCCCTATTCCGCTCCTCCTTGGCGGGTGTACTGGCTCAGAGGGTTGCGAGAGACGAGCCCCTTCATGGCCCGTCGGTTACTTCGGAAGCGAGACGTCGGCCGACCCGACCCGCCTGCTTCGCCAATTCGCTCTTCTTCACCAAAGGGCACCACTGTCTTGCTCGCTCGCGAGGTGCCGGTAGCTTGTTAAGGTGCATCTTGCGCGTGTCCCTGCTACCATTCAGGCCTCGAAACGGGGTTATACCGCTCTGTAGCAACGCTCCCGCTTCCCTCCGCTGGGGCAAAGCAGCTCAATTCGGCGGTACTTGCGCCCGCCATCTCCTAAAGTCAATCTCGCTTTCATTCTGACATCTCGCCGAGTCGATTAAGAGAGTGGCGAGGATGCAAGAACACCCTACAATACGCCGAGAGAAGAGCTGAAAAGAAATGGCAGCTTCGCGAAGGAGGGCTCGGCGAGGTTGGATCCGAGAATGGCGCATCACGCTGTCGGCTGGCCGGCTGGGGCGATGCTCCAAGCCTCCGAACACTAATGCATGAATCCTCTAGAAGTCCGAGAAGTTGCTGCATTGAGCTTCCCCCCAGCCCTGATTGCTCGGGCTCCGTGAATAGGTCAGTCTGTCAGCGTCGCCGCGAGAGCGGAAAGTCACTGAGAGCAGCTTCTGTAGGTTCGTCGCGTGCGAGGATATCCATCGACACCTGTACCACTCGCCATGCCGAGAAAACCAGCCACAAGACCTCAAAACCTAGAGCAAAGAGAAGAAGCGCATGGAGGGCGACGGAGAGAACGCCGAGTGCAAGGGATAGGCGCGAAAGTGTGGTGCAGAGCGACGTCCTCCCGTCTAGAATTCAGCTTGACTATCACTGTGTACAGCGCCACAGTGCAGTACTCTCCTGACCAGATGACAAGACGAGAGAGAAGCGAGCTGCTCGAGCTCTTTTCGCTCCCTCCACATCTCGTCTCGGCCGAGGATCCAGCAGCAGCAAGAGCAGCAGCTCAAGCGACGTCCTTACACCTCAAGGATGGCACTTAAGCCGGCTTCTACGCCTCGCAAGCGAGCCAAACTCGACACCTTCACCTCCTCCCTCGACGAGCTCATCTCTCAGCTCCAAACCGTCAACCGCTCGCTCGCCTCCGACTCTCCACCAGCGCACACCTCGCTCCTCAAAGACCTGGACTCTCTCAATCTCAAACGAGTGGCGTTCGAGAGCAGCTTGCGACGAGTCAAGAAGCAGCTCGAGGGAGTCGAGCAGGCAAAGGATTGGCGCGACGAGCTCGATCGCGCGGGAGTGGAGCTTTGGAACAGGTCTACGGTGCTCAAGGACAATCTGGAGGGTGCTGGAGAAGCGATCAAAGATGCCAAGATCGGGGAAGTCGTGGCGCAGAGTGAGCCTTCTCTTTCGCCTCGCCGGTCGCTCGCCCGCTGTCACGATTGGGGGTAGCTGACGGTCTCTTGTGACTCTCAGTTCGACTTCACGCTTTCAAAATCATCTCCCTGGGCGCCCCCGAGCCCCTGGAAGAGAAGGGTGCGTTCGCTCGAGCGACGGGTTTCAGCTGCTCGGCGAGCTGACCTCTCTCTCCTCTGTAGACCACGTCGCGCTTCTGAGCCTCTCTACGAGGACCTTCAACGCCCTCTCCTACTTGGGGAATCTCTCCGCCGCAGATGAGATCCTCAGCGCTGGAGCAGAGCACTGCGCCTCCATTTCCCTCCGCTCACCGCTCGGCGGCTCAGAAGGCGCTCGCGCTTCGACCCCCGTCTCCACCGTCCGTATCGTTCTCGCACACTACACCACTCGCATCGTTCTCAGCGTCAAGAGCGGCAAGACGGGAGTCGCCGAGTGGATCAAGAGCAAAGTCAAAGACGAGCTTCTCGCTCATTTGAAGGAGCGCGAGGTGAGCCGCCAATGTTTCAAATGCCGTTCCCATCGCTTACCGATACCTCGACTACAGATCTGCAAGCTCGCCAGTGCGTCTTACGAAGCTGGACGATGGCTTCTCGCTCCGAAACCCGGGGTGGAGGTCAAGTTGAAGACTGTGGAGGGCGGAGATTCGGCGAAGGCGCTGCCCTGGCTGCTGTGGTCGTTGGAGCTACTGGAAGGAGTTGGAGAGGAAGAGTCGAGAGCTATGCAGGTGGGTCTATCGCCGGACCCGGGCGCGATTCGAGCTGACTCCGAGTCTCCTCCCCTCGCCAGACCAACGTCCTCGCTGTTCTCGTCGAAGCGTATCTCCACCCGTCAGCGGGCGCTTCACGCATGGAAAAGGCCGAGGAGACCATCATGCAGCTACTTGTGAGCTACAGCTTGCTTTCCCTTCAGCGTTTACTTACTCGCCTCTGCTCTCAGCGCCTTCAGCCGACCGGCGCTCTTTGGAGGCGGCGCATCAAGCTTCTCATCGCTCGCGATGCAGGAGATGGCGAGATCACTCGAGGTGAGCTACGCGAACCCCTTGCTATACCTACGGCTAACCCCATTCGCCTTTAGCTTTCGTTGAAGCCTCGACGGCTTCTCCTTGGACCGAGGATCACGGCGCTCGGTAAGTAGCTCTTGCCGGCTTTCTCGTGCTTCCTCGCCTCAGTTGACTGAATCGTATCGCATTTTTACGACTAGACTGCTCCACCAGCTCCACAAGCTTCCCGACAACCGGTGCAGATGCCTATCGTTCTTTCGCCGAAGTGCCCTGACTCACCTCCATCTTGCCCTGCCATCGTGCAGACGCTCCCTAAAGGCCGACATCTGCCGAGCTCTCGTCGACATTGCCATCCAGATGCACCAGGGAGACGGCGGCAACCGAGATTCGACAAGCGAGGCGTCGAAGTCGACCAGCACTTCGTCGCTCACTCCGTCTTTCCTCGCGCAAGTCGTCATGGTGGTCGTTCTGATCATCAAGGATGGACCGTCGCTGTCCACGCTCTTCCGTCAAATCTCGGAAAGTGAGCCTTCGCTCTGTCGGTAGCTTACTGTACCCGCTGACCCGCCCTTGCTTCTTCGCAGCTGCGCCGAGCTTTCATCTCGACTTCCAGTCAGCTTTCCTCTGCACTACCTACATCTGGCGATCAGCGGACAAGGCGCATGACCAAGGAAAGACCGAGGACGCCGCCGAGCTCTACCTCCTGTGCACGAACCCGATGCTCGAGGCGCTGCAGCAGACCTGGTCGAAGTCCTTTCGGTTCGCTTCTTCGTCGCTCGCCCCGGTTGCCGAGTCTCGGCTGACCTCTCTACGCCAATCTTGACCTTTCTAACAGCAAAGCAGCACTCTGCTACGGCGCGCTCAAGAAGTACGACGAGGCCGAGAGGAGTATCGCTCACGACCCAAGCGCGAAGGGCTGCTTCGTCCGCATCTACAACCTCCTCGGCAACGGCAAGCACGAAGAAGGTGAGTTAGTCGGATGTATCAGTATTTTCCACTACCTGGGAGAGCTTGCTGACCCGTTCGAACCCTGCAGCCGCCGCTCTTGTCGAGGCGATGATCAACGCCGAAGGGTTTTTCCTCAAGCTCCTTCTCTGGATGGCAAAGGCGGCGCAGGAAGCAGGCTCGGACGTCCTCATCTGCACGGTATTGGAGTCCCTGGCCTCATACTCTGCTCGCGACGGCGAGGCGGCGACTAGCGTCAACTGCATGGTCGTCTTTCGGTGAGGCGCTTGGACGAAGGCTGGCGTTCCACTTAGCGAAGCTGACCTCGACTCTCAGTCAACTAATCAGAGCTTCGATTAATCGACTCTCGGTAGACGGAGCCAGCCAGTGCGTTGTCTGCTCGACTTCCAGCTCGAGCCAAGCTGATCTTTTCACGCCGCTCAGCGCCGAGCTGCTTCCTCTGCTTCGGGCTCACTTCGCAGCAGGTGCGGCCTTTGAGTTTCGCTGTGCAGCATATGCATTTATCCGAGACTGACTCACAGCTTTCCTCGCAGCTTTGAAGCTCGCTACGAGGCTCGCAGAGCAATCGCCCCTCCCCGAGATGCTCCCGCAGAACGTTTCGTGGCTCTACCGGACCGGTGAGCTGTGAAGATCAGCGTCAATGACCAACAGGCTGATTTCATCCTCGAATAGGCTACAACCTCTGCACGCGCTACTCCGATAACTCCGCTCTCGGCGTCGGCAACTTCTTTGGCATCATCGCGGGTCTGGGCGAGCTCGAGAGCTCACTCAACAACAACGCCAACCCCGACCTTTGGACATCTCTCATACAGTGCCGGCTTGTCACCGTCACCGAGCACCTCAACTCCGCCCGCGCGACTTTGACGAGGACGGCGGAAGCAAGTCGAACTTGCTGATCTCAGCTGAAAGGGACGCTAACCCTCTTCTTCGACAGATCGACGCCTACAAGACGCTCCTAGCGCACCTTGACAAGCTCAAAACCGACTTTGAAGAGCTCTACTCCGGCAAGGCTCGCAACGAGCAGATCCAGCGTACCCTCGACACGCTCGGCGCACTCAAGCTCGAAGCCTGGTCCGCCCTGGGTCATTGGGAGCCTGCGCTCAAGCTAGCCGAGGTGAGAATTGTGACGCTAGCTCTGTTCGGCAGCCAAGCTGAACTCTAACGATACAGAACACCGAGTCGAGCAGGCGCACCGAAAAGTCTATCAAGCTCCTCGCTCAAAAGGCCGTTGACGACGACGGTTGCCCTCCTGCTATCCTCCTCAGGATCCTCAAGGCCACTCTCAAGAACCTTTTCAGTCGAGGAGATCTCGACACGTAAGCTGTTCCCTATCGTAGAGCTCGCAGCTGCTGATTCGGCCTTCGTCTCCCGCAGGTCGGCCGTCGCATCCTGGCAAGTCGCGCCTGCTCTCGTCTCGTACGGAAGCAAGTCTAACCCTTGGAGCACAGGATCCGTCTCATGGCTGCTTTGCTCATCGAGGACAAGCCACACGAGGCGTTCGAGTACTTTTCAATCGCCGCCTCGTTCATCGCCTCGCTCGTAAGCTCTCTGCTGTTCACTCGCTTCTCCGCATCAAGCTCGAATCACACTTCCTCTCTTGACACAGAGCTTTTACCCCGAAGAAGAGCAGTCATGGTGAGTTCTCGCTTCAGCAGGCCTCGCACTCGGCGCTCACCGTTTCCCTCTTCAGGCTCACGATCACCGCCTGGGACAAGGGTGAACAGCTTCGAAGCTTCTTAATCTGGTAAAGTCTTTGACCTCGGTTCCGCCTCACCTACAGGAATCGACGCTTTCGGCGGACGGCACCCTTCGGCTGGTCATCAATGGTGCACGCTCGCTCTTGACATTGCTCGTTCGAGGCAGGCTCCGGTGCTCGCCAAGGTGAGAGTCACTCCTTCACCGTCTCTCACTCGAGCTGACGCCCTTCATCGACAGATGGAAACCGACTACGAAGCTCTGTGCGAGAAGTTCCCCGAGCAGAGCGATGGGGAGATGGAGCTGACTGAGGGATGAGGGCGAGCTGGGTGGTCGAGAACGTGCTTGCTGCAAATCTACACCCTTTGAGATGCACCATTTGGCAATAACGTCTTGAGCTTGAGCTCGAGCCGCGAGAGCGACTTCGGCGACTTGGCGTTCGTCGAGTGCCGCTCGCAAAGAGGCCAACGCGAGCGACAGTGATCTCTTGTGGTACTGCAGCGACTCGTTAAACTTTTCCGATACTTTCAGTCGGTGTAGGCTCCGAGATGCGCGCTCTTGACGTCCTGCGAAACGAAGACCGAGAAGAGAAGCGATCAGCGCCGAAGACGAGAAAGCTTGGGCTCTGTCGATGTAAGCCAGGAAACTCACCCTCGTGTAACGATAGAGTACTCCTCGAGTATATAAGGGCTTGGGAGGCGTCCATTTGGCCCTGCGAGCCGCCAACGTAGCGTCGTCGACTCCCACGCTGATCGTGCAGTTCACCGCGTCGATATGAATCTCGTCTCCGTCCTCCACGAGAGCGATTGGACCACCTACAGCGGCCTCCGGTGAAACGTGGCCGATGATGAAGCCTCTGGATGCGCCAGAGAAGCGACCATCGGTAACGAGGGCGACCTTGCCTCCGCCGAGACCTGACCCTACGATCGCAGCAGTTGGTCCAAGTAGCTCGGGCATGGCCCTTGCCTGCGGTCCTTGGTAGCGTATGATGACCGCCATGCCTTCTCGAATGCGACCCGAGGCAAGTGCTGGGTAGAAGTCGTCCTCGACATCGAAACAAATGGCTGTCCCGTGGAATTCTGTACCCTCTTTACCCGTGATTTTGCTGACCGCTGACTCAGGCGCCAGGTTGCCCTTGAGGATGCAGAGATGACCGGTAGCCTTGACGGGCTTGGAGAGAGGGTAGATCACGTTCTGGGTGTCGAAGTCGAGCGTCGGCGCTGTGGAGAGGAGGTCAGCAAGACTTTTACGTCCAGAGAGTGTAGTTACACACCGTCGGCGACGTTCGCAGCCAAGGTCTTGCCCGTGACGGTGAGTTGCGAGCCGTCGATGAGGTCGGTGTTGGCGAGCAGGTACTTGACGACGGCGGGAATCCCTCCAATCTTGTGCAGATCCTCGAATACGTAGTCTCCAGACGGTTTGAGGTTGGCGAGGACCGGGCAGCGACTGCCGACGCGAGTGAAGTCGTCTACTTCGAGCTCGATGCCGGCCGAGCGCGCGCATGCGAGTAGGTGAAGGACACTGTTGGTGGAGCCGCCGAGGACGCTAATCATGGCAATAGCGTTTTCAAAGGATCCCTTGGTGATGATGTCGCTGTTGAGCAAGAACGACGGTCAGCAAGCTCTTCGCGAAACGAGCGCCGAATCGCGACTGACGAGGGCTTGATATCCTTCTCGAGGAGGTTGCGCATCGCCTTGGCGGCTCGAAGACACTCCTGCTTCTTCTCTGTATTTATCCCGTTTTCCCTTTTCAGCGAGCGCGTTTTATGGGGAGCACACAGACTCACCGGGGTAGACGGCAGGGATGGTCGCTCCGAAGGGAAGGGACAGGCCGAGCATCTCGAGAGCCTGACACAGAGACGATCAGCGTTAACCAGACGTCATCAAAGCTCTGAAGCCTCACAGTACTCATTGTGTTGGCGCTGGGGAGAGTTCAGGGTCAGCTCGTCGACGAACGCAGGCTCCTCGACCCCGAGGGACGGCCCAGGACAGTTGAAGAGTAGCAGAATCGATATGTAGACTCACGTGAACATCCCTCCACAGCTTGTGATGTCCAGCAGCATCGAGGAGGTCAGCGACGGTTCGGGGAAGTCACCGCCGAGATTCGAGCGACTTACGCGCCTGCTCCGGGGCACGAGTGTCGAATCACATCCTCCATCTCAGCCTCATTGATCTTGCCGACCTCGAAAGCGCCTCGCTGCTCGAAGGCATCTCCAATGGAGATGGGGTCGCCTGCCTTAGCGCCGAGAGCGGGACAGTCGACCTTCCTCTTGCCGGCTTGGATGGTACCACCGTAGACGATGACTGTGGGCTTGTTGTGCCTCACGGCAGCCTGTAGTTGTGTTGCGAGTCAGCTCGGTTCTCCTGTCGATGGATCGTCCTTCTTCCGAATCTCGACGGCTTGGTTGGCATCGCCGAGCTCAGTCTCAGCGCCGGAACTCACCATGAAGACTCCAGGCATATTCTTGTCACATCCAGGAAGAGAGATGTTGCCGTCGTAGCTCTGAGCGTTGACGATCTGGATGGTGGAGGAGAGGTAAGCGCCGAGGTCGACTTCGGCGCCGAGCAGGTCAAAGGCCTCACCATTTCAATCGAGTCGGCGATGAGGTCGCGACTGGGAAGACTGTAGCTCATGCCTTGATTTCCTTGGGTAATACCGTCCGACACGCCGACGGTAGCATGCTGCAATCCGACGAGGCCTTCGAGCTCGCAGCCCTCCTTGACCTTCTTGGCGAGCTCGTCGAGATGGTTGTTGCACTGCAGAAGACAGGGAAAGGGTAAGCGGGTATTCGAGCACCTTCTGAACTCAGAGAACGATTTACAGGGTTGCCCTCCCACTGTAGGAGAAAGGAGCGGGGTCAGAGGAACGTCAAAAAGACTCTTAGGCGAAGCGCGACTTACCCAAACAGCCGAAATACCGATCTGGGGCTTGCTCATATCTTCATGCTTCATTCCGCTGGCGTAGAGCATGGCACGAGCTCCACCTGACGAGGGAGAGGCGAAGAGAGGTGGGGGAGAAGCACGTACAGAGGTCAGCGGAGTCCAAAGCCAGTATGAGGAAGCACGGACTTACCCATAGCTATATTCTGAGTGAGCAGGCGCGAGTACTTGTTCAAGACGGGGCCCTCGCCGGAGGAGGAGGAGCGGGGAACGGGGTGACTTTGGCGCAAGAGGAGAGGTCAGCGAGCTGTACGAGAGCAGCAGCGAAAAGTTGAAAGACCCACATATCGACCGACATGATGGCTTGTGCTCCAGCAACGTTGTAGCAGGAGCGCAAGAGACGGCGCCTCAGCCAGTTCTGCAGTAGCGGCTCCCCCACTCTTCCCTACGCCGGCAGAGCGGCCGGCGGGACGGCAGTGGACTTGAAGGGCGTAACCTACGAGCAGCCATTGGACGAAAAGTTCTACAAAAGAACGAGGTCGTTTGGTACAGCTCTTGGAGCGCAGGATAAAAAAATAAGATGAGATGCTCGAATCGAGCCGCTCTCCTCGCTCTCGGTGCTGGCTCCCTCCTTCTTCGCGCGCTCCCTGGGGCCAAGTGGCAAAGCAGGGTACATACTGTGTCAGTGGGCGGCTTGAAAGTCGCTAGTAGAGCTTCAGTACTACTCAATTTTCCCCAAGTAGACTTCTGTGCAATTGCCCGAGAAGTTGGACCTGCAGCGCCGAGCCAGTTCTCGCTGGTCCTGCTGCTTGTTGGGTAATTGACCGTTGTTCGCGCTCTTCAGCGAACGTATTTGTTCAGTGCAGGAGTCCGCTTCGCGAGCTGTGCCTTAGCGATGAGCTGCAGCAGAGGCGGCTGCCCAAGCCCTGAGAAAGGACAGGAGTCTATCGCTGTTGCTGCAGAGGGATGGGACGTTGAAAGAGTCTCCGCTGTCTTTATGCACTCAGGCTTTTCCTTTACGTCCTACCACCCTACACAAAGTCAGGCGATGAGCAGGCTCCTCCCGCGACAAGTTCGCGCACTCACCCCTTCACTTCTTCCCATTCCCCTCGCTTCTCACTCATCTCGCCCCGTTTCTCTGGCCGGCACATCGTACATAGGACCCGCCTGTTCCACCCACAGCTTGACGCATCAACTTACACTGTAAACGAGGACTTGAAACGCCCAGCGCGCGCTCTTCTTCCTCTCACTCCAGCACTTCCTCTCGCTCAGCAATGTTCGCCAAGTCGCTCCTCGTCGCTACGGCGGCTCTCACGCTGTCCTCGTCGGCTGCTGCTCACCTGCAGCCCGTCCCTACCGCTCACCTCGTCGCTCGTCAAGCTACCTCGAGCACGAGCACTCAGCGCGCTTCCAGGACGACCGCCGCTGCTGCTGCTGCTACCACCACCGCTGCTTCGGGCGCTGGAGCTCTCACTTCCTCCCCTTTGGCCTCGCTGTACGTACCTCGCTCTCCCTCGATGTACCGCTCCTGTGGCGTCGTTGTTTGCTGTCTCAGAGGGGAACGCGTGCGTCGGTCGAGCGTGAGCTCACCACCCTTTTTCTCGCCCTTCGTCTTCGCTCGCGCAGGAGCAAGATTGGCACGGCTACCACCTCCGAAGCAACACAGCCTCTGCCTACCACCTTCGCCGCTGGAGCCACTCCTCCCGTCTCGGGCGCTCCTGCTCTCCCTGCCAGTGAGTCGGTCAAGTCGCGCTTCTGCAACTGCGCGGGGACGCCGCGCCAGAAGCTACTTAGGGAGCTGCTAAGCGTAACAGCCAGCTCACCATTTCCCTTCTTCTTTGCACTGCTACAGTCACCGCTCTCAACCCTGCCGACTACCCTACGCTCGATGTCGTTCCTCCCATCGACTCGGACCTCATGAAGGAGTGGATCGCCGAGGCCAAGCTCGACACCGTGCCCGACATCCCCGTCAACGGCGAGAACGGATGCTCCAACACTACCGTCAACGCCCAGGCTGTTACTGATGCCACTACGGACGGCAACTGTGAGTTTCGTTGCCTTTGCGCGCCGAGCCGAGGCGGACAGGCCTGCGATTCGAGAAAGGCGACCCGTGCTGATTCTCTTGGCTTCCTTTGCGCAGGCTGGTGGACTTGCGGAGGATGGTGAATTTCTCCACTAGCTTTTGCTGTAGCCGAGTACCGTCGCTGACCTCGTTTCGCCTCCAGCACTCGCGCAACCGACATCTCGTTCTGCCCTACCAAGGCCGATTTTGGTCTCTCGTTCGGTGCGCTGCTTCGAACCCCTCGCCTTTGTGCGTTGAAGCTCACCTTCTGAACCCCTCTCAGACGATGGACCTTCGCCCTACACTCCTCGCCTTCTCAACCTCCTCGCCGCCCAGGACATCCAGGCCACCTTCTTCATCGTCGGATCGCGTGCCATCTCTCGCCCCGAGATGGTGCAGACCGAGTACATGCTCGGACATCAGCTTTCGGTCCACACTTGGGCTCACAGCCCCCTCACCACCCTCTCGAACGAGCAGATTGTTGCCGAGCTTGCTTGGACTCGCAAGATCCTGAAGGACATCACCGGTGTCACCCCCAACGTGAGTCCGCGACGAGACGGTTGGTCAGTCGACGCAGCTGATCTCCTACGCTCTACAGACCATGCGCCCCCCTTACGGAGACATCGACGACCGAGTTCGCGCCATCTCGCTTAACCTCGGCCTTCGTCCCGTCATTTGGACCACTTACAACGAGCAGGAGTTTGGTAAGTCTTACCTCCACGCCTTGCCGAGCTGGTGTAGTGAACTCACCGTCTGCCCACCCGCAGACACCGAGGACTGGAAGCTCGGCGCCGGCACGGTCAACGCCACCACCGCCTACAACAACATCGAGAACTTTATGAACCTCGGCGCCACCGAGATGTCGACTGGATTCATCGTCCTCGAGCACGACCTCTACCAGCAGTCGGTCGACCTCGCCGTCGACTACATCCTTCCCCAGGCCATCAGCGCCGGCAAGCTCAAGCTCCTTCCCGTTAACGAGTGCCTCGGCGAGTCCAAGGCCAACGCCTGTGAGTTTTCTCGGCATTTGAAGCTTCTTCGGGACACTCCTGACCCCCCCTTTCGCCACCCCCTAGACATTGAGACGAGCGACAACAAGACCGCCGTCACTCAGACCACCGCTACCGTCCCCGGAGCTTCGGGCACTGGCTTCGTCGCCTTCGCCGCTTCGACTGGAGGCTCTAGCTCGGCCTCCTCGGGCGGTGGATCCACGAGCGGTGGATCCTCCAGCTCCAGCGCCGGCGGAGCCGCCTCGACCGGCTCGCCCTCCTCGAACGCCGAGAGGGTCGTCGTTGGCTCGCTCTTGGCCGCTGTTGTCGGTGGAGCTGCCCTCGTCTTGGCGTAATCATGATCTATCGCTGATTTATCTAGCTGCACTTGGAGCGCTTGCATATAGAGGAGTTGATGAGGGAGGAAGTCGAGCGGTAGCAGGAGAAGAGGAGGGGAGCGTAATTGACACTACTATTGCTTGGAGATCAGAGATCTTCTTTGCGCATACATCGATGGTTTCTCGTCACCGGCGAAAGCGAACTTTGCACACTCGAACCATGAGAAGCGAGCGTTCCCCCACCTCGCTCGCGCAGGCTTGGACTCCAACGCTCATCTTCTCGAATCGCTTCTTACACCGCCAACTCGTTCCCGCTCCCAGTGAGCTCACTGTACGACTCTTCTGCACCGGCTACAGCTTCGCCTTCTTCCCTGCATCGACTTGCAGCTCTCGCGCAGTCCGTCCCCTCCAAACGTTCTCCGAGCAGGCTCGAGCTGGTCAAAGGCGAGGGAAGCCAGGAGATGAGCTCTAACGCTACACCACCAACACGACCATCACGTCAACCACCAACAGGACCCATCAGCTCTTCTTATGCAGCCGCTCAACAGCTCTCCCCGCTCGACGCGCTCCTCGCCCAGGCTCCCTCATTCGAGCAGCAGCCTTTCCCCGGCAGCGACCGGTCCAGGCGGGACAAGACGAACGAGGAGGATAACTGGATCGACTTTAGGCAGAGCGAGGAGCAGGAAAGGCCTTCGGCAAGCGTGGGAGCAGACGCGAAGGGGAAGGCGGCGCGTGCGCTGGGCGTCGAAACAGGCGCAGAGTGGCGGGGTCAGACCTGGGGCGAGGGACAGCCAGGTCTGTATGAGGATATACCTGCCGTTGCAGCTCGCGGTGGAGGAGTAGGAGGACCGTCAAGAGGTCCCTCGGCGGCGGGGACTCACGCGTCGCAAGGCTCTTCGTCGACCTTCGAGACTGCCACCTCAAGAGCTGGAGAAGGATGGGCGACCGAAGATGGAGATGCGAGTCCTATCCTCCCCTCTTTCCCCGCCAGTCGTTCCGCCTCAGCTCAGTCGCAGAACCCCTCCCTCACCGCCGTTGCTGGACGAGCAGCATCGACGGGCGGTGGGCTGGAGAGGTGGAACTCGACGCGGCGGTATATGGCGCAGCTAGACCCAGACGACGAGACCGAGTCCCTCGCGGACGGAGGAGATCGAGCCACTTGGGCGTCGGATCCGAGGGATTCGCTCGCTTCGGTGCAGACTCGGCCAGGACTTCTCGGGCGCGAGGGTGTGCCGAAGAAGAATACGATGAGTTCAATGACGGTAGAGAGCACTGGCGGGGATCCTTTTCACTACTCGGTGAGTCGTTGCCTGAGCCCTCTCTTCTCGGCGATGAACTGACTATACCTCTCAAAAGGTCTACGAGGGTCTTCCTTCACCATCCAATGAGGGCTTCCGACCAGACTCTACCGTTCCACTTCCTCGTCGACCGCCTCATATCAATCCTCCGCCCGCCTCTTCCTCCGCCTCGTCCAATCCCGTCGTTCGCATCGGCCCTCCCTCTCCGACAACCGAAGACTTCCTCACCAACCCTCACGACTCTCAGCACTGGCAAGATGAGATCACATCTCCACCACCGGTCTCGCAAGCCTTCGCCTCTCGACACTCCCCAGCGCCCACCTCTCCACCACCGAGCTCGCCGCCTGCGATCGCAGCAGCTCCTGCCGGTCGCGTTCCCTCGCAAGTAGCGCCCAAGAACTTTTCTCGACCTTTTATGGCGCCTCGGGAGGCTTCAGCGCGCAACGTACGCTCGGATTCGGTCGACTCACTCGAGGGACGGACCCAGCAGAGCAGCCTCGGGCATGGCAGTAGCCTGGGTCATTCGAGCAGTATCGGACATTCGAGTAGCGTCGGACACTCGAGTCAAGGCGGCCACTCAATGTCGAGCTCGTGGGAGGAGAGGCAGCAGTTTGGTCGGAGAAGGCAGGAAGCGGAGAGGCAGAGGGCTGCCGGCGGCATCTCGTCCAGCAGGAGCGGTCAGATGGAAGAGCTGAGGGAGGAGCGAGATTATGGTCGGGTGGATGCGCCAGCAGTCGACCAGGTCATGGACTCGCCTGCGCCCTTCGCCAACTACGCTCCGCTCCCGCCGTCAAGATCGCCTTCGCTTCAAGAGAAGGTCATCTTTCCCTCGCCCAATCCTCCTCCATCCTCCTCTCCACGTCCCGACGATCACCTCATCAACAGCACATATCGAGTACCACCACCCCTCGACCGCACACCCTCCGGGTACGGTCCTCAACGCCCCTCGACACCACCTCTCAACTCGCCTCTCTCCAACCCTCGCGCTCCTCCACCAACACCACCCGTCACTTCTTTCTCCCAGCTCACCCGCGACTCTCCTACCGATCAACGACGTCCACACGCCAGCGAAGGACCAGAGACCAGCCCTCGGCAACGGAACGTCCTTCGCAAACCTCGGCCCGAGCAACGCCAAGCTCCCCCTACACCTCCTGCAGCTTCTTCCAGCGCTCTCTCCACCTCTCCCCCTCCCGAGCACCTCGGTCCATGGTCTCGCTTCCGCTCCAAGTCGAAAAGCTCGGGCAGCAAGACCTCTCGAGGAGTCGAGGATGGGGCCGACCACCGCTTCTCCGGCGCCACCACGGCCACCACCTACTCGCAGGACTCTTCCACTCCAACCATCACCTTCCAGCCTCCCGTTCGCCCCCTCGGAAATCTCAACGAGCTCGCTCAGCGCGCGCGGGAGCTCGGCGAGCAGCGGAGGCGCTGGGATCCGATGAACCTCAAGCCCTCGGTCGCCAAGAGTGCTCAGGCGGGCTTCGTTCATGCGGGCGAGGCCAATGTCGAGCCGGGCTGGCTGGCTGCGCAGGCGCAAGCGGAAGGCGAGTTGGAGATGCTCGGCGCGCCATCATCAATGCCGCTACCGATGCGGCGGACGGTTTCGGATCAAGGTCCTCAGCGGTTGGAAGAGAAGGGAGATGGTCAAGGCTCTCGCGCACCCTCCCTCTACAGCAACTACTCCTTCTACTCCCTCCCCGCCGAGGACCGCTCCAACCCCGCCTCGAGGCAAGTTTCGCCCATTCCGAGCCCCAACTTTCCCGACAACAGTCGCTTCGCCGCTCAGCAATCACAGTCGATGGGAGGAGATGAGGGGCAGTCGATGGGCACGCTGCAGAAGGCCAAGGCGGGACTCAAGGCGCCTCCTCAGCGGACACCATCAGGCAAGCGACCTGAACCTGAGTCGCCGGAGGATTATCTTCGTGAGTTATCGTGCTCTTCTCGGCTATGTCATAGCGTGCTGACTCCCTCCTTCCTTCGCAGAGCTCGGCATCGAATATCACGAGAACGGCGAGCTGCAACGAGCGGCTTACTGTTTCGAGCGGAGCGCCAGGATGAACGGCGGTTGTGGAGCTGGCATGCTCATGTACGGGTGAGTGAGGTCTGAGAGCTTTGGTCTCGCTTTCCCTTGCTGACGCTCTACATCTCAGCTTGACGCTTCAACATGGCTGGGTTGGTCTTGATTCGGCCAAGAATCTCGCCGAACGATTGCTCACAACCTCTTCTCGCACAGGGCTGCCAAGTCAACGCTCCTCTCGGATTCCGCTACCTCCAAAGTGCCGCCGAGTCGGTTGTCGAGGACCTCGATCGAGTCGTGGCGGGAGGTCGGGAGCTGTCGAACGACGAGCGAAGCACCAAGGCCGCGCAGAATGAGCTGGTTCTCGCTCTGCACGAGATAGGACAGTCCTTCAGGCTGGGATTTGGAGTGCAAAAGGACAAGAAGATGGTGAGTCGTCGCTCTTAACGAGGCTCGAGCTTCGACGTTCGTGCTCGGCGCTGACCGTCCCGTCCGGACTTCGCAGGCCGTCGCTTACTTCACGCTCAGCGCCGACCTCGGCGACGTCGATGCTCAACTCGACCTTGCATTCTGCTTCGCTAACGGCAAGGGCTGCAAGAAGAATCTCAAGCTCGCGGCAAAGGTGAGCCTTCGCTTCTCTCGCCCTTCGAGCGCCGAACGCGAGGCTGACCTCCACCTCTCTTTGCAGTACTACCGCATGGCCATGGCGCAGGGAGCCAATACATTTGGCCTCTCTTGGGTGTACAAGGATAAATATATGGACTAGGTTGGGCGCCGTCGAAGTCGCCGCTGGCAGGCGTTGGAGGAGCTGAAGATGAAGGGCGCTGGCGTGAGCAGTCGGTCAAGGTACTTGTTTATTGCTATCTCATTCGCATTCATTCATTTGATCGCATGCAAGGCCACTTGCTGTCTTTGGAAACCCTAGAAGACCGCATCCAGTAGATCCTTCCTCCCTCGGTGCAGCCCTGCCGCCGCACTGCTATACACGCCAATTGCGCCATCCAAGCTCGTACATCCTTCCGTCTCGATGTTCTGCCCGAATCCATCGCTATTGTTATGCAGCACCAGCGTCGTGCCCTTCATCTCCCTGAGCTCGTCGTTGAGGTGGCCTCCTTTGCTGAAGAGCTCGGCGCGAGAGAGGACGAGGACATGCGGTTGGGAGGAGAGGGCACGGCGAAGGAGAGGGAGGAGGGAGGGGTCGGCGTAGGTGTTGAAGGCGAAGATGCGGAGGGCGGGCAGAGCGTTGGAGGAGGCGACGGTGCGGAGAGCGTGAAGGTAGAGGAGGTTCATGAGCTCGACCGAGAACGTGGCGGCGAAGATGGAAGGTGGATCGAAAGTGTAGGCGTATCCTATGCGTGTGAGAGAGGGTTAGTGACGTACTGGAGAGACACTCGGCGGCTCACCTTCGGGGCAAAGGGACTCGAGTGCCGAGAACTCGTTCATGAGGCTACAGATGTAAGTGTTGTAGAGCATCTCCAGCGATACTGGAGCTGGTCGAGCCGACACCGTTTGCCCTATAAGTAGCTCGGGGTTGCCTTTCTCCTCGAGATCCTCGCGCAGGACGTCAGCAGCCGTGTCCTGAGCCCATGGGCGGCGAACGAGATTCGACAACGAGGGGAGGGAATGAGACGCGGTAAGGTGGTAGACGATCAGCTGCCTCAGCTGGTTCTCGTAGGTTTGGCGAGCCCGGTCATCCATCTTGGCCTCGGGGGAGGGGATACGAAAGTCGGGTGGGAGCTCAGCGATTCCCTCTACTGCGTGCTTGCCGATTCCGTATAGGGCGTGTCCGACGTCAAAGTCCTCAAAGTCGGGATGGATGGTAGCGCTCAGCACGCAGCGTCGAACCTGGTGCTTCTTGGAAAAGACGAGCACCGAGTGGTGATGGCGATAGGCGTAGTCGCCGACGATCTCGATGGGCACGAGTGGGGTGACAAAGGTATGTAGCGCGCCTTCCATGTTGGTGATGGCGTGGCCTGGGAGGTACTTAGTCGCCAACGCGCCATTCCTCTTCTTCCGCATGAGATGTTCGACCATCGCCGAGGAAACGAAAGACGACTTGCTGACGATGGGACCAGGGTGCTGCTGTCTCAGCGCGAGGTAGTGGGTACGGGCCTCTTCGTGCTTCCCGGCGGGGATTGAGCTGGCTACGAGCGAGTCGGAGGGGCGATGAAGGGACGGGAAGCTCGCTGGCGCCGAACGAAGCTTAACGAGGTGATGAGTGGACGTCGGAGAGGCGGAAGGGGATTTGGGTGCTGGTGCTGGTGCTGAATTGCGGGAGGAGGTGAAAGGGTTCTTCATCTGCGAGAAAGACGAGTTTGTGCGGTTAGGGAGCAGCTTTCGGCTGTTCGGAGGGCTTCAGGCGACGGTGTAAGCCTCCTTCAGGGTGCGGAAGTATTCTTGACGTACTTGGGCGAGTGTGTGAAAGCGAGAAGAAGACCTTCAGGAAGCTCCAGGCGAGGTTGTGCGCCAGAGAGGATCGCCTGACTCGATTTGAGGGTGACTAGGAGCAACGAAGACGTGCAGGCTATGTCGGGAAGCAAGATCCGAGCCCTCGAGTGAGCTGATCCGAGCCCTCGAGTGAGAAGCGAGCAACGAGCAGTGACCGACAGAAGGGAACTTAAGAGATGAATCGCTGGGAAGCAAGCTTGAGGTGGGGCGCTTTCAGGGGATGTCTGGAAGCGTACACTGACTTTCAAGGACAGCAGCTTGGTCTATTAACGCTGTTCCTTGAATTTGACACGTGCTGCACCTCTACATCTCGAGATGCAGGCGCGCCGAGCTGCTTTTCCCGGTTCGCTTCGGAGACCTTTGGCTTGCTCAGGAATGGTGGCTAACGACTGAGAAGAAAGCGTTCGCAACTTCGCTGCACGACGCCTAAAGCTCGAGATGAGCGATGTCGAAAGGGGCTCAGAGATTTCTCGAGCTCAAGTTGGCGAGAAAATGAGGTGAGCACCCTTGGCTTCCTGGTGTTGCAGCCCAAGTCGCCCACCCCCTCTCCTTCTCCCTCCTCTCCGACTCCCTCACATCTACTCCCATGGCATCCACCTTCCTCCCCGCCGCTTCGGCCTTGGAGCACCTCAAGTCCTACAAGCAGGCCGATGGACTTTCTCTTCGCAACCTCGTCGACTCGCAGGTGCACGGAGGATTGACCTACAACGACTTCCTCGTCCTCCCTGGCCACATTAACTTCCCTGCCAACGAGGTCTCGCTCGAGTCGCGCGTTACCAAGAAGACGCTGCTCAAGACCCCCTTCCTCTCGTCGCCCATGGACACCGTTACCGAGACCGAGATGGCCATCGCCATGGCTGTGAGTACCTTTTTATGCTCTTCAACGGGACCTTCTGCGGGTGCTGTAGAAGCTCAGGCAGCAGCGCAGTCAGCCGTTCGCGTCTCAAGCTTTTTCTTTCGCGGGGGAGAAAACAAGCGCGAGGAATGGGACTGGCGTCGAGCTGCAGAGGGCAGAGAATATGTTGTGGATCTGTTCTACACCGACAGTGCTCCCAATCCAGCTGGAAGAGCTGGGAGCGTCGTTTGACACGCTTCGCCGTTTCCGAACCGAAATGCTGACTCCGCGCCGCTTGCCAAATCTACAGCTTCACGGAGGTATGGGAGTCATCCACCACAACCTTCCCCCCGCCATGCAGGCTGCTATGGTCCGCGCCGTCAAGAAGTAGGCTTCCTTCCTACCCCTCGCCTCGTCTCCGAAGCCGTTGCTCACCTCCGTCGCCGTCCAGGTTCGAGAACGGCTTCATCACCGAGCCCATGGTCCTCTCGCCCACCAACACCGTCGCCGATGTGTGGGCCATCAAGGAGAAGTTCGGCTTCTGCGGTATTCCCATCACCGGTCAGTCTCTTCGCCGACCTCTTGGGTTTCGTCGCCCTCCTTCTTCCGGCTCGGCAGCTCCCTTCGACATGATTCAACACATTTTCCTTCGTTCTACCGAATCTAGTTTGATCACTTATTTACCCCATGTGGACACAACTTTGTCTTACGACACTTATGATCTCTTTCGGAGCTGCCGAACACCTCAAGCAACCCTCGCTTTCGCTAGAGCCAAGTGCTGACCTCGCTCTCCTCCGCGTTGCGACAATGTACAGAGAACGGCAAGCTCAACTCAAAGCTCGTCGGTATCGTCACCGGCCGCGACGTCCAGTTCCGCCCCAACTCGGCCGCCCTCTCGACCGTCATGACCACCGACGTTGTCACCGCCAACGCTGGCGTTACCCTCGAGCAGGCCAACACCATCCTCCGCGACTCGAAGAAGGGCAAGCTCCCTATCATCGATGCCGAGGGCCGTCTCGTCGCTCTCCTCGCCCGCTCCGATCTTCTCAAGAACAAGGACTACCCTCTCGCGTCCAAGAAGCCCGAGTCGAAGCAGCTCGTCTGCGCCGCCGCCATCGGAACCCGTGGACCTGACCGTGACCGTCTCCGCCTCCTCGTCGAGGCCGGTCTCGACGTCGTTATCCTCGACTCGTCCCAGGGCAACTCGTCCTTCCAGATCGAGATGATCCAGTGGATCAAGAAGGAGTTCCCCGACCTCGAGGTCATCGCTGGAAATGTCGTCACCCGTGAGCAGGCCGCCGCTCTCATCGTCGCTGGCGCCGATGGACTCCGTGTCGGCATGGGTTCCGGCTCCATCTGCATCACCCAGGAGGTTACCGCTGTTGGAAGGCCTCAGGGAACCGCCGTCTTCGCCGTCGCCGAGTTCGCTCGCCAGTTCGGCGTCCCTGTCATCGCCGACGGAGGAATCTCCAACATTGGCCACATCGCCAAGGCCCTCGCCCTCGGTGCTTCGGCCGTCATGATGGGAGGACTCCTCGCTGGAACTACCGAGTCGCCCGGAGAGTTCTTCTACAACGAGGGCAAGAGGCTCAAGAAGTACCGCGGTATGGGCTCGATCGACGCCATGGACGCTGGAACCGTCAAGGATGGAGCCGCTACCGCCGAGGATGTCGACAACGCCGCCACTTCGAGGTACTTCTCTGAGGGTGACGCCGTCCGTGTCGCTCAGGGAGTCGCGGGAGCTGTCCCCGACAAGGGATCCCTCCGCAAGTTCATCCCCTACCTCTACGCTGGTCTCCAGGTTCGTCTCTCTTGTTGTCGTGTCGCTTCGATCGTCGTCGCTGACCTTTCCGCCTACCACAGCACTCGCTCCAGGATATGGGCACTCGCTCGATTGCCGACATGCAGGCCGCCGCCTTCTCGGGCGACCTTCGCTTCGAGCTCCGTACCGCCAGCGCACAGCTCGAGGGCGGCGTTCACGGTCTACACTCGTACGTGCACACTGCTTCGGGAGTGCTCGATGGACTGAATAACTGACCCTCCTTCGTCCCCTGACAGGTTCGAGAAGCGCCTGTTCTCTTAGATGTTGCAAGTTTGTTCGTAGTTTAGGGACCGCAGGTCGTCTGGTGGGACGATCTACTGTTTTCCCGTTTGTCTTATGTAATCTCTCCACCTCATTATCTCTACTTCAAGCTCCGAACGGCAAAGCGAGCGAAGGGAACCTCGTTCGCCGAAGCTCAGCGAGTTTAGTTCTGCGATAGTGTGCGACATTGCGATGAACCGACTACTCTTCCCGGCTCGAGTAGAAACGGTTCGAATCGATCCTGACGAGAAGCTCTTGAACATAGCTCGCGCCGCGCTCGAGGGGAATGTCGAGCTCCTTGGGAACGGCTCTTGCCGCCTTCTTCTTGCTCAAAATCGATCCTCGGTCGTCGAGAGCTTGCAACACCTTCGTCTGTAGGTGGAAGGAGCGGTAAGCGAGGTGTAGAGGGACGAAGGAAGGGCAGGAAACTCACCAAGGTCGTCGCTTGGCTCTGCAGCTTGGCCTGCATGCCCAAGATCTCCTTCTTGACCTCTCGCTCGTCCCAGCCATCTCGTCCCTCTTTCCGACGCCATTCCTTGATCTTCCTCCCCAGCAGCAGCACAACATCAAAGATACCACCCTCGACGACCTTGAGCAACGCCGCTTGCGATCGCTTGAGGAGCAGCGCCTGCTGCACTCGGTCGAGGAAGTGATGATGTAGCGAGGCGAGCGAGTCGAGGTTCCATGACTCCCGTTCGTCGCCTTCCACGTCCTCCTCCTCGTCGTCGAGCCCGGCGCCTTCCCTCGACCTCGAGACCTTCTCGACTCGGTCCAGCGCCCGTCGAAACGCCTGATAGTTCTCCTCGACGCCGGCATCGAAGGAGTAGCTGCAGAGGGTCGAGACGAGACCTCGGACCTCGAAAGCGAGTGCAAGGAGGGCGCGCCTCGTTGGCGGATCCGAGTCGAGGAGGAGGTTGGCGGAGGCCGAATCGGCGTAGCGGCCGGTGGGCGTCGAGACGAGATTGGGCTTGGCGACATCTTGCCAGATGCTGCGAGCGACGGCTTCGATGCGGAAGAGGCGGAGGAGATGTGTGAAAATGGAGCTGTACTTGGCGAGGATGGTCGGGGTGAGGACGAGGTGGAGAGGGGAAGGGGTGTCGTATGCGAGGTATAGGAAGTCGAGAGCGGCTAGAGCTGTTGAGAAGGGTCGAAGGATCAGCGAATTTCAAGCCAGGAGCTCGAAAGACACCGAGTCGACTCACAGTGGGGATCGGCCCATTTCCTCTCCTCTTCCTCCTCGCCCTCTTTGTACGCGAAGCTCAGTCGTGCTTCCACCTCCCTCCAAGCCTTCAACACCTTCTCGTCTTGACTCTGCTCCATCCGCTCTACCCTCTCCGTAATGGAATCCCCTAACGCCGTCCTCAACGTCAAGCTCAACTCGGCGCCGCCGGGCGGCCAAGTCGTTCGGTCATTCAGAAGAACGCCGATGCCAGTTCCCCACGTCTCCCTCTCAACTCCGAGTTCTCCTTCATCATCTCCATACACCTTTTGATCGCGCCTGCGCCGTCGCCGCAAAGTGACGCCTTCCTTCTCCTCAGGAGGGGCGAACAGGGAATCTCGCAAGCGACGAGCGAAGGGTTCGTCGCCGAAGAGGAAGAACGAGTGGAGTATATCGATGTGTGAGGTGAGCGAAAGGTCGGCAAAGAAGAGGGTGAGCAGCGAGGTCGAAGGGAGATGGGCGTAGCTCCGAAGTGGGTCGAAGAGTGAGGTCGAGAGGAGGACGGGGAGCGAAGATGCTGACGGGGGTAGAATTGTCATGGCGCCTGGAGTCGTAAGCCGAGAGGAGATGAATCCCAGCAAAGTCGTATGCTGGCTCGCGCCTCGCCACTGGGCAGGCGGGCTCGACGACGAGTCTGGAGGTTGGTCGAAGAGGCGGAAGAGAGGTGCGAGCTCCTTGGGATATTTTGAGGTCGTAGGGAGCACAGGCGATGGGAAAGGAACGGAAGGAGGTAGAGGCCTGGGTGGAGGTGGTGGTCCGTCAGAGAGAATCAGTCGCGATGCCGCGATGTGTCGGCGAAGAGCTCCAGCCTTCGCCAGCACGCTCGTTCCGTAGCTGTTGTGATCGTGGTGTCAGTGCTGCGATAAAACCAGTAGGGAGGCGGGACGTACCTCTGAGCATCTCCTTCACGCCAGAGCAGACCCCGCCCCGTCCCGGCAATGTCCTGCGGAGGGCAGAGCGGATGGCTCGGCTTTGCCCTCCTCAGCAACCGCAAAGCTCGGCCAGCCTCGAACAGCTCAACAGCGACAGGTCGAGGGAAGAAAAGCGGGAGTTGAGAGGTGTGAAGCTGCAAGGAGTGGATCAGCGAGAGCCCTGTGAAAGAGTCGAAGCCAACTGACGATGTACTCCGCCTCGCCTTCATCGACCTGCTCGTCCTCGTCATCTAAGCTCCTTCCCGACTTCTTCTTGATCCTCTGCCTCGCCTCAATGCCCAACATCGCCCAGTCCATCTCCTTAGTGTCCTCACGGATCCCGAGCCAGTCCTCCCAACCTCTCCACCAATCGCGGACTGCTCCGTCAAAGAGCCACGCTGCAACGGCCTGTTCCACGAGGGGAGGAATGAGAGAGTGTTGGAGATGGTACTGGAGGCTTTCATAGAGATGCGAGAGAAGAGAGGGCGTGGCGAGCTGGAGAAGGGGGTAGGGCGGCGAGTGGGTGATGGGGCGAGAGAAGAGGGTTGCGAGAGAAGCGAGGGTCGTCCTGAGAGTTTCCAAGCGAGACGATAGAGCGAGCAGGCCTGCGTCTGCCGTTTCCTCCGTCGAGGGAGATGAGGAAATGGATCGCCGAAGACTCGACAGCTCCTCACGCGCCCAGGCGAGGAAGGTCGAAAGGGAGGCTGCTACGGCGTGTGAGGTGCTGGAGGGTTCGTCTTGACGTCTCTGAATCCGCGTCGACTTCGTCGCGGGCTTGGGCGAGGATGTGAGCGCCTTGACGACACCCTCTAGCCGAACGAGCGCTGTGCCGATGGCGAGAAAGGGTTTGATGAGGCTGTGAGCGAGGGAATGAGCATCTTGTAGGCCTTTCGTACTACGCAAAACAACCCACCTAGCGGATGCCTTCTCCGAAACGCCCCACAGTCGACCGTTCGCTCGGCCCTTCCCCTTGACATCGTCGCGCCACACAAACTCGTCGGCGATGGGATCCCAGGCGAAGAAAACGGATTCGAGGCCGAGTGAGACGGTGAGGAGATGAGAGATGAGTGTTTCGTGAGTGTAGGCGGGCGCTCTGGGCGAGAATGAAGCGCTGGCGAGTCTATGGAAAGAGGAGAGGTCAGCGCCGAGCGGCCGTCAGCGAGGCAAAACTCACCGTTCTGCTTCCCATACAGAAGTGGCAGCTTCACTGAGTAGCGGTGATTGATACTGCTGATGCTCTGATGCATCTAATGCGTCCCATGAGAGGATGCGAGCGGTCTATATGAAAGGAGGACGCGTTCAGCGAGCTGCTGATTGACCAGAGAGAGAAGAGACCTACAGGAGCTGGCTCAGCTTGAAGTGCTTCCACCCATACATCCTTGACATCCTCCTCTGCCGCTGAGTCCGCTGTCGCTGCCTCCGGCGTCGCGCCAAACACATCCCTCGGGTTCAGAGCTGCTTCTGGTCGCTTGGAAGGCTCTCTTAGCAGCGCCGTGCTCCTTACAAGCGACTTGACGAGTGGTTCCGTGAATAGGACGTCGTGATCCTGGTCCGCGATGAGAGGCAGGCGCAGCGTTGAGCTGGGTCCAGGCGCGAGAGGGAAACGCGTCGACTTGGTGGGATACAGCGATGGCAACGGTGACTCAGAGCCCAGCAAAGCTTCGTCGACCGCTCTGAGCTCGAACATGACGCAGGCGAGGGTGCGAGAGCGCGAGGAGGTGGTCGGAGTTCAGGCCGGAGGCGCTTGCTTGAGGCGCTTCGAACGCGCCGCCGAAACTCCTTGCACCTTCTTCACAAGAGGGTACCCTGTCGCCAGCCAGTGGACTCGAATTGACTCTGAGTCCCTGATCGCCGATCTCCTTCTACTCGACAATAGCTGAACAGATTCGTTGCGAAGGAGAGGCGAAGTGCGAGATTATGGAACTACGAAGGGAAGGGGGTATGGTACTGATGATGGGAATAACTCTTGCTCGACCTGTTGTATTGTTGTATCCACAGCCGCCGTCTGCCAAAGCTCTGAACCTTTCTCGGCGTTCACTCCTCGGGCGCGACGACGAGCTCGGGGAAGAGCTTGCCGACGAGCAGGTCAATGAGAAGGACGAAGAGATGTACGTTGGCGACATGAGAGGAAAGAGGTCGAAGAAGATGCCGTGCGAGAGCTAGTCGTCGGTCAGGGTGGTGGGGAGGAAGAAGGAGGGTCGCCGCTCGATCTGCAGGCGAGGCGCCAGAGGGAGTCAGTAGCAGCGCGCGGAGATGATCCAATAAGAAGGCTCACCGGGCAGAGCTTGCGCCACTGCCTCCTCGCATCGACGTTTCCACTCCTTCTGCTCGTCGACATTCGGATCTGGCTCCTTCGGCGCAGGGTGTCCGTTCGGGAAGAGGGCTCGTGTGGCAGCCTCCAATACCGTCTTGACGAGCCCAGCGTTGAGAATCTTCTCATTCACGAGGTAGAAGATGAGGGATGTGACGAAAGACGACATGAGCGCTAGCGGGAGGGAGAGGTAGTGGACCACCTGAGCGACGAGCGGCGAGGATGGTAGGAGGGCGACGAGGAAGGAGAGGACGGGGTTTGCAAGGGGTGGGTGCGCTCGATAGTGCGGTGGAATAGGGGAAGCGACGATCGTATGGTAGAGGGCAGAGAGGGAGGTGGTGATGGCAGGCAGGAGACTGAGCGCCGAGGAAAGAGCGCCGAGGCCTTTGTCGAGAAGGGTAGGTGGTGGCGGTGTCGACTGCTCCTTGCCTGCCGTTGTCTCCTTCTGCGCCGCCGCTTCTGCTGCTGCCTTCGCGAATCCTTCTCCTTCCTGCCGTCCTTCGAGGATCTTTGCAATCGCCGAGTGGAGGAACCACGGCTGGGCGACGCGAGTGAAGACGCTGCCCAGGATGGTGTTGACGATGATCTCCCGAACTATGGCGCGTTCCGTCTCTGCCCTGTAATCCTCAGGTGGTAGGAGGAGCCGAAGGAGGTTGTCCACCAGCGCTCGGAGGTAGGTCTTGTCCACCTTGGGCTCGAGGGGGCCTCCGGGACTCGCTTGATTGAGGGAGACGGCGATGTGGGGTTGAAGAAGGTGGAATACATTGTCTCGGTCGAAGTTGTGGGCGTGTCCCGTGTTCGCCTTCTCCGTCGCTTGATCCCAGTCCCCGACGTGCCGTTCGAGCAAGCTCGGCAGGTCGAGCACCAGCAGTCCCACGAGATCGACATGAGCAAGTCGCACCTCGAGGGATTGAATGACATGGATCAATATCGCAGTGACTTGTTGGATGAAGGCGCGGTCGGGGTCTCGCGAGATTGACGAGTACCAGGTGAGGATGTGCTCGCGGCAAATGAGGGCGAGGAGGTCGAGGATGAGAGGATCGAGGGTCGCGTGTGCCGGTGAGTGAAGGATGCGTGGAGGTCGAGGGCCGGAGGGTGAGGGGTACAGGATTCGTTGATGGAGAGTCGGCGGAGCGGCGCGAGGAGCACTGACCGAGCGAAGACCTGGCGTCCGAGGGCGAAAGGAGGACGACCGAGGGCTCACTGGCCGAGACATAATCTGTAGAAGAAGCCGCTAGATTTAGTCTGGCTGTAGCTTGCTGAAAGAGCTGCTCTTGCACGCCCCACTCGGCGCTCAGCAGCCGTCATGGGGACGTGGCCGCGCAGCTTGCAGGATATCTACGCCCCTAGGGTACGACAGAAAGACCTGGACGAGCCGACAGCTTTGCAGAAGCCTCCGCTGTTCCGCCTCTGCGCGACCAACGCATCGACCAGAGCTGAAGTGCTTCATGCGACTCATACGCGGTACGGGAGAGCACCGAAGGCACTAGACCTACAAGAAAGCTACTCAGCGATGCCTGCCACCTTCTTTACGCCCCGGCGACAGCTTCAACCGCGCCTGATTCCGACTGCTGGCCTGTGCAGTCCTCGCGTGCTCCTCTCGACAGGCTCAATGACGTGCGGTGGGAGTGACCTTGCCCTACGAGTCGATCCTGTATCAGAGCGGCCAGCGAGAACGGGGTGAAGAACAGACGATGATGCAGAAGGAGAGCAACTCTCGAGACGGCCGCTGCTCTCTTGCTCCTGCTTCTCGCTGCTCGTTTCTCGTCTCTTCCTGCAGCACATTAGGATTCGTCATGCCTCATGCTCCCGTCGACGCTGTGCTCTTCGACATGGTACGCCGCTCGCTGTTAGCTGTCACCGTCCGGACCGCCCGCTCACCTCGTTCTCACAGGACGGGCTCATGATCGACTCGTGAGTCTGCAGTCGAAGCTTCGGACGATGGAGCTGACCCAGTCTCTTACAGGGAAAAGCTATACACCATCGTCACCAACCGCATTCTGGCTCCATACGGCCGCGAGATGACCTGGGAGGTGAGTCGACGTCTCGCTTCTCTTTCCTCGAGCTAGTCGCCAGCTCCAGAGCATGCTCAATTGACTATCACCCTCCATAGATTAAGGCAGGACTCATGGGACGCCCAGCTGTACGTTCCGTCTCGCGCCCTTCTTGCCCTCGGCTCAAAGGCTGAAACCTCGGCTCTCTTGTAGGTCGACTCGGCCGCCTACTTGATCGCGGCCACCGAGCTGCCTCTGACGCCGCAGGAGCTTCTAGACAAGATGGACGCCCAGCTGCTGGAGGCTTTCAAGACTGTGGAGATCCTACCTGGAGTGCTCAAGCTCGTTCAGCACCTCAAGGCTCACAACGTCCCCATGGCCGTGAGTAGGGTATTCGAGCTTTGGACTTCGGCATAGGAGTAATCGCTTATACTCTTCGCTATTGTACAGATCGCCACTGGATCCAAGGCGCGCAACTTTGCCGTGAAATCGGCTCATCTTCCTCATCTCTTTGAGCCCTTCGGCTCACGCATCCTGTTCGTCTCCCTCATCTCCCTTTCGTCCCTCGAACTTGTACTCACGCTCTCATGCAGATGTGGAGACGATCCCATCCTTGAAGGCAAGGGCAAGCCCGATCCCACCATCTTTATCGTCGCCGCCCGCCTTCATCTCGGCATCGACACGCCCGAGGGCCGCTCAAGGGTGCTTGTGTTCGAAGATGGAGCGCCTGGAGTTCGAGCAGCACGCGCAGCAGGGATGGAAGGTGCGTTGCGAGTGTTTGCTTCCTCAATCCGCGCCGACACGCTGATGGCTTTCGCTTTTCTCGCAGTCGTCTGGATTCCTGACCCCGAGCTGCTTGCCACCATGGGCGATTCGCATGATCTTGATCCCTCCCATACTCATACATCTATGGAGGATTTTGATCCGGCCGCCTGGGGTCTTCCGGCGTACTCGTCTTGAGCTTGATTGCAACGCCCCCTCCGACGAGACTCATCCAGCTTTAGGCGTCTGCTACTCATCAGAGCGCACTCTTGAGATCTTAAATACAGCTTTGCTATACGACGACTGCCTGTGTGTACGGCGCGACGAGGAGGCGCAAATCTTGGGTTCACCTTTCGGGCGCCGAGACGTGTCGCAGCGGCGAACTCGCGGGCGGCGCTTGGCTCTCGCTACCGCCGCTTCCCCTTGCTCACTGGTGAGAGGTGTGAACGTATGAAAAGCGCGTTGGCCGGCGCCTGACAGCATACGCAAGAGAGGTCGTCTCTCGGCGGCGCCGAGCCCTCGCGCTGACGAAAGATTCGCGAGTCGATACAATCGCTCGCTGCGTCTTGCTGCTGCTCAAAGTCACAGACTCTCCATTCTTCCTTTCTTGCAGCAAGGAGCCGGCGCAGACTCAACGTTGGTGTGCAAGAAGGTTTGCGAGTGGGCAGGTCACCCGGATCGTACGCTCGGCGGAAGTGCCTGCCATCTCCCCTCCGTTTCGCTCGGTTTGAATCGGGCGACTTGTACGAATCGCGCGGCGACTCATGAGAAAGCATCTGGCACCTGGTCTCGCACACAGCATAAGCTTCAAGGCCCTCTCGCTCGTACACGCTCGCTGGCCGGTAAGACGTCGATCACTCGCCGAAGAAAGAGCGAAAGCCTGAAGGGGGGGGGACGAACGACGAGATGCATGCAAGGTTGTTAGAGAGAAGGTATATCAAGCTACAGGTATAGATGGTTTCAAGGAAGAGGGGGAGGGCAGTATCCAACAGCGAGACGCTTGGCGAGCCCTGAGCCGAGCGGCGAGAGAATCCTCACCAGCATCGTCAACTACACCCTCCGAGCTTTCTTCCGAGCCTCTTCCGAATCTTCTCCTTCCGTAGTCATCGGCCGCCGTACCGACAGACCGTCGCCTCCTCCGAACAGTGCTGAGAGCGGTGGCAGGGTCGTCGTTGAACCCGAGTCTGGCGGCCGCCCTCCAGAGCTTCCGATACTGCCCTGCCAGCTCGCCCGTGGTGAAGGGTAGCTGTGCGACCCTGACATGAATCCCGAGCTGAGTGGTCGAGTGGTGAAGCCGTGCGAAGAGCCCGCTTCTGGTGCTCGAGAAGGATACGCCTCCGAGGATCCGGGCGTGGGGAGAGGGTTGAAGCTGGAGGGGTACGGTGAGGCCGAGTCGTCACGGCTGCCGCGTCTTGATGGTCCCGCGCCACCGCGAGCGAAGCTTTCGGCAGCCGAAGGTCGTTGGTAGAAGAATTGCGAGGCGGCGCCGGCGGAGGAATGAGTGGGTCGAGGGGAACGAGTGGAAGTGGAGGATGAGTTGCCGGCAAAAGGTTGCCAGGGTGCGGAAGAGGTGAAAGGCGAGTAGGCGAAGGGGCCGCCGCTGGAAGAGCCGGGAGGACCAATCGTCGGGGAGAGCTGAGGAGCGTTAAGCTGGGCGAGAGCGGTCTGGCATCGCTGTACTAAGAGCGAGGAACAGAGAGTCAGTCAGGGCTTCAAAAGTTTTCGAGAAACATGTTCACTACTCACAGTCCTCCTTGCGGGCGTCGCTGGGGTCCAGCCCTTCGACCACGCCGAGAAGCAGGCGCATGACCGAACAGGTCGCCAACCTTGAGGCGTGGTTCTCCTGCTGGCTGTAATGCAGCGCCTCGCCGAGGCTTCGTACTTGCGCCTCGAGACCAGCCAGCTGGCGAGACAGACCCTCCTCGGCTGTTTGTGGTCGCGGAGGAAAGGGAAGAGCGTAGGCGGTGGATGGAAGAGGATAGGGAGCGTTGCGAGGCGACACGTGAGGATTGGGATGAGGGTAAGAGCTGCTGGGAGCAGGAAGGCTGGGTGGCGAGCGTCGAAGAGGCGAGTCGGCGTCTGGGAGAAGGAGGGTCAGCTTCGAATGACCGAGAAGGGCAACGGAGCAAGCTCACCTCGCTCGACCTTGGCGCGGTGGAAAGTACCACTTGCGCGTCCAGCTGTTGGCGGAGCACGCTCAAAGTAGCCTCCTTCGGGTACAACGACGCCCGCTGCGCGAGGCGCTGGCAGTGATGGCTCAGCCGGCACGGCGACAGGCTCCTCCTTGGGCAGGATGGGGGCAGCTCGCTCCCTTGCGATGGGTGGAAGCCTTGCCGAGCTTGATGAGGAAGAGCTTGGGCCAGACTTGCGTCCCGAAGAGACGGCGGTTGATGGAGAAGGAGGGTTGGCGGTCGCCGAAGCGCCGCCCTTGGAGGACTTGCGCTTGATGCGAGCGAGGAGCTCGGGTCGGTCACGTTGGAACGACGCGTGCTGGAACTCCCATGCGATGACACCATCCTGGCCAGCGAGCACCGTTCCGAGCATGTCGTTGACCCTGCCAGGCGAGGAGTGCGGTCAGCGAGGAGCTCGGCGCCGACGATGGAATTGAGAACGGCGCCTACTTGTGGAAGCCATACATGTTGAGCTGCAAGAAAGGGGGGTCAGATATGCATTGAGGATGTCGTAGAGAGGAGCGAGATGCCCTCACCTGGCGCACGAACGACTGAAAGTTGTTGTGCTTGAAGAACATGGGCAAGACCGACTTGGAGAACTCGGTGGGGTTGAACACGGAGAAGGAGAGGCCGTTATTGGCCCAGGAAATGAGAGAATGCAAGGAAGGGGTTTGTACCATCCTGTGGGCAGATGTTGCGGAGGATCAGCAGGGGAGAAGCTCTCTAGCGCCCGTCGACAAGCCTTGCGAAGCCGGCGCAAGCGCCCTCCGCTGCTGTCGAAACTCACGCGAAGAGCTTATGGACAAACTGAGCGTTCTGACTCTTGGTGCCGGCGGCCTGTAGGGCTACAAGAGCTTCCACTGCTGGGGCAGGCGACGGTGCGCGAGGGCCGGAGTCCGCTTGCGACTTGACATCCTCCTCCAGTTGGTCGTGCTCCTCGGCCTCGTCGCTGGCTTCGCGCTTGACGGCGACGGGATCCCCGGGGGTAGAAGTGACCGACTGCTCGGCTTCAGATCCTGCTGCCTCACGAGGCGAAGCGCCCGCTGAGCTCGGGGCCTCTGCTTCCTCGCGCATTGGAGCGCCTCCCTTTGAAGCGGAGAGTTGAGAGGCGAAGAAGAGGTCGAGTGCGCAAGGAGGACAGGTGGAGGCCGAGGGGCTGGGATAGCCGAATGAGGTCGAGTGAAAGTTGCTCTACAGCTGGGCGAAAAAGACGAGGTGAGGCGAGACGAAGTGGAAAGAAGGAAAGAGGCGGGGAGGAGAGACGAGGCGAACATTCGATCCCTAAAGCTCACTACTTCGGCACCGGGATGTCAAGATATCCCCGTCATCGACGTCTTGGACTTGTTCTGCACCTTGTCAGCCGTGCGATAGCCCTCACCAACCGCTGTACATCTCCCGAGACCGTTTCTCGGCGATCCTACCTCCTTGCAGCGCTCGACAGCAGCCTCTGCGGCCTGCTTCCATGCAGTCCCACGAAATGGAAAGTCGACTTGGTGCTCGTCGGCTTCCTTCTACCCACCTCCACGTTGCGTGGCCCCGGAGGCAATCATGCCTTTTCGGAAGTTCTCTCGACGGCTTTACGGAGGACAGGAGGTCTCGAGTACACTTTAAATCTTCACTAGCGCCGATGGTACATGCGCAGGATCGACGCTGCCAACGGCCTCCCTCCTCCTTCCTCGGCGACGGTCGCGCCGCCGAAGGACTTCCCTCTGCGGCGCCTGCCTCATCACCTATCTTCCTACAGGAAGGCGAGCAGCTCGGTGCTGTCAAGGTCTGCTCCCTTCGAGTCTGGAACGCCAGCTGTCTCCTTCGGCTTTCTCCTCGGTGAAAACTCCGCCGTGCACCTTCTCCTTCTGTGCACCCAAGGGATGCAAAGTGCTTGGCTCCGAGAAGCAGCGAAGTCATCTGGATGAACTCGCCCTCACAGCGAAGGCGGCACCCGGGTGGGTCCGAAAGGTGCCGCCGAGCGGAACCGGAAATCTCGGCAAAAACGGGATCTGGCTTTGCAGCACGGTGGATGACCTCTGGTACAGCTGGACAGCTACAGTACCTAACGGTGCTCTTGGTAAGACTTCGACCCCTCCAAAGCCGCAAGACGTTGAACGTTGAACTGCAGCAAAGGCCGGCCGATGCGACCCTTCTGGGGCGTCCAGGGTCGAAATACGCCTCTTGATTGCTTCCCATCCGCCTGCACCGAGCAGTTCGTCTCCCACAACCTGGAACGCTGTCTTGCAAGAGGTCAGAAGGGCGAAAGCGGGTCGCCGCGTCGCCCCTTCAGGTCGATGTAGACCGGGAAGGCTTCACCGAGCAGGGTCGAACCAGCGCCGAGTCGTCTGACACCTTCTGCTACCGTTAGCGCTGTCTCTACAGCCGCCGACAAGCTCTCTTGTCTCGAAATCGCCGCGCCTACTTGCCCACAGCAGCGCAGCAAGCGCCCAGTCACTCTCAGCGTGACGATCCCATTGCTGCTCGCCGAGCGCATGAAGTTTCGCCGCTGGCTGTCACGGTGGCAGCGAGACGAGAAGGGGCTCACATCTGAGATGCAGCGCAGAAAAGTGGGTGCGGGGAGAAGTGACTGGAAGGGACGAGGCTTTAATCAGAGGGAGTATCGCGATCACGACGCGGAGCGCGTGCGAAAGCTCGGCCTGGCCCGAAACTTGGGGGATGCTGGTGGTCGCGCAAGGCGCTGAGGCGACCTTGGTCGAAGTGTCCTACAGCAGCAAAGCTCACCGGTGAGCTGCAAGCGCGATCTATATCTTTGTGCGTCCCCTGCCCGCCTTTCGTTGCGAAGGCTCGGCCGGGCTCGTAGAGTCGTAGCCTCCCTTCACACAGCCAAGACTTGTCTACGACAAGACAGCGAGCCTGCGAATCTCGCTTCAAATTGCTACAAATCTAATCCTCCGCGTACGGTAGCACCTGCTCCTGCCTTCTCGTCTCTGGAGCCCAGCTCGTTGAATTTCACTGGCGCGCCGAGATCGTCTCGGCTGAATTCCCTTTGGACGAATCGCTTCCCTTTGCAGCAAAAGAGCTACGTGCAGCATCTCACCGAAACACGGTACAACTGAGAGTGTTTTCGAGACGTCTTCAAAGGGGAAGTGATATCCACTCGTCAAAGTCAACGAGCGCCGCTCTCGGCGCTGGCCAGTGGCTCTCTCAGGCTCACTCTTGCCTCTTTCTCGATGCCATCCTCATCCGAGACACAGCCTGCTGGTGGAGAGTAAAGCAGTCTACTAGCCCCGTACCTACGTTTCTGGCCAAGATGTCCCCGGTAGCAACGAGCGAGATGGAGCTGGACGGCCGTTTTCGTGAACGCCGAGCTTCGCAAGGGGTGCGCTTGCGTCGTCTGTTGCACCCACAACGCGCAGGGTGCAACCGTTTCTAGATGTTCGCCTGATTCGCTTCAAAAGGTTCAAGTCGCGAGGCCTTCAAGGGTCAGACACCTGTCTCGCTTTCGGCGTTGGCGACCGCTGCGAGCCGGGAGGGTCTCTAGCGCGGTGCTGAGAGTCACGAGACTTCCTCTCCCGTGCAGTGAGATCATGTACTCAATTATCATATGCTGTAGATGTACAGAAATCGAGATGCTCCTGTCGGCAAGGCGACAGGGCCAAGCTGCCAGCACTCTGAATCGGGCAAGGCGAGAGCAAGCGGGAGCGGAGCGCCTCAAAGAGCTTCCAGAAAGGTGACAGGAATGCCGGCTCGGTGCAGAAGGCGTGTGTGGTAGTTTAGCAGCGTGGCTTTCAACCCAGTCCGGCTTGGAGGAGAGAGGGGGGAAGTATGTGCTTCGGCGATGAGTTCCCTCGCTGTGCTGTAGCAGGGCAGGCGTGTCTTCGGGAGAGGGGGGTGAACTGGTGTCAGATATCTTCGAAGCCGTTGGTAGACTGGGGGAAAGGGCCCCAGCGAGCGGTAAGAGTAAGACATGCAGAGATGACCATTGGGCGCCGAGCTCGGCGAAAGGGAGAGCTTGCTCGTTCTGCTGCATAACGCGGGAGGGGCGGGGCTCGGCGAGCTGTACGAGGGCAGGGTGTCGAGAGCTCGTTTGAGCCCAAGGCGTGCATCGAATTCCACGGGCGAAGGAGCCTTGTCTACTTTGGCGAAGGGCTTGTGATCGACTTGTTCCTGCGCCGCGAGAGCTTCCTTTCTCCCTTCGTCCAACTCGCTCTTCTCCCGCTCTCTGTCTCTGTACAACACCCTCGTCGCTTCTTCTCTCTTCGCTCCTCGCCCCAGCAGCACGCCCTACAGCCTTCTATAGGCTCCTGCCACTCACCCGTAACACACACGCGCGACCTGTTCAACCCCGCTTCGCTCAAGAGCTCACAGCAGCGTGGCGCCGGACGCAGCTCTTTCACCAAGCTACGAAATGGCTCGGCAGCAGCAGCAGGTGTCTCCTTCCGACTCTGAGCATTCCTTTGACTGGCAGCGCTCCTCCTTCTCCTCGTCGAGATCCTCCTTTTCGACTCAGGCCAGCGCCCTCTCTCCACCGCCAGTCGTCAAGATGGTCGACCCAGCAGGATTTCTCGCTACGCCTACCACCCCTTCCGCCTTCCCTCAGCCACAACGACATGCTCCCCTACAGCCCATCCCTCCCGGCGCTGTACCGCCTTCGCCACCTCAACTGCAGCCTCTCTCGACCTTGGCCTGCTTCGCCGGGGAACTCTTCGTCTGGCTCTGGTTCGCTCCACCCAGTAGCGCTCTGCAGGGCTCAACAACAGCAGTGAAGGCTTCCAAGCAACAGCTACAGCCTTCGGAGCGCTTCCTTCGCTTCACTCACGACCTCCTCAGCACCAGTGAGTCGCCCCGCGTCCTCTCTCCCCGGGTCGCCGCCCGTCTCGTGTGCGAGCTAACGATTCTCTTCGGACTTGGCTACAGCTCAAGTCTCGCATTCGGTCGTCATCCTCGCCCTCCTCTTCATCTCGCGCCTCAAGAGCAAGAACGACATCAACGGAAGCCCCGGCTCCGAGTTTCGCAGCTCGGTGACAGCGCTCATGATGGCCAACAAGGTTCTGGATGACAACAGTGAGTTGCTCGCTTCGTAATCGGGACGAACGATGTACTCACGACCTCTCGTGTAACAGCCTACACCGCCAAAACCTGGGCGGACGTTTCGGCGCTCGAGCTGGTGGGTCGAAGAAAGGGGATCTCGGCGCTCGGATCGCTGACTCCTGCTCCCCTTCCTCCTAGAAACCCCTCGTCGCGGGCGAAGCTGAATTCTTGCGCGGCCTCGACTGGAACCTTCATGTGACGGAGCGTGACTTTGCCAGCTGGCTCAAGCTCCTGGAGGGTCTCGTTGCGGCGAGGAACTCGCAAGTCGGCAAGTCTTCTCGCAAGGTGGGAACCAAGCAAGGTCGGAACGTCCTGGCGGGCAAGGGGGGAACGGAGCTGTTGGGCTTGGGCTTGGGCGTCGGATTGACGTTTGGCGGATCAGTCACGCCCACCGGCAGGTCCACGAAGCGGCCGAGGGAGGAGGTCCTTCTCTAGGATCGCCGAAGGTCGTCGGCGGGCAACACGCTCGCCCGAGGATCCAACACCACCAGCAACACACCTCAACATGGCTTTGCCACCTTTTCCTTCCCTTCCACCTTCGCCTCGGCACCGCATGCCGCCCCCTCCTCCGCGCCCCTTCACGCCGCTCCCTTCCAGTTCGGCTCCTCTGCCTCCGCCCCTCTGGCCGTCTCGCCGCTCTCCTCTCGCCACGTCGCTACTGGCGCTCGTCGTCGACCTGCCCACGCTGGCCACGGCCACTCCCATTCGAAGCCTCCTCCCATCACCACCTCGGACGCCCTCCGCCCCAAGCGTTGCGCCGACGAGGCATTCGGAGACGCGCAGGCCTCAACAGCAGCTTCGGCTCTAGAAGCGCCTGCTCCCAAGCGTCTGCAAGCAGCATGGCTCTCGCGGTCGTTCAGCGCCGGCTCCTCACCCGCTCCTCAGCGCTCCATCTACATCCACCCGAGCCACGCCTTCCCTTCACACCCGCAACCTCTTCCTCGCGCTCCTCAACCTTACCAGCCTTCGCCCACTAACGAGCGCTTCACCCTTCCACCTCTCTCCGCCGGCTTTGCCCCCGAGATGGGTCGCCAGCTGAGCTCCGGCCGCCGTCGCGAAGGAGGAGCGAGGGAGACGCTCGCCGACGCCTTCTCGCCTCGCTACGATCCTCGTCAAGGCATGAGGGCCGAGAACCTCGGCTTCTACTCGTTGGGCGCCAAGCATCAGTACCAGCACCAGCAGCCCTCGTTCGGCGGACTCCCTCTGCCATCATCACGCCCTTCCTCCTCCTCCAGCGCCGGCTACCTCCCCGTCCACCCTTCCTATCTCTCCAACACGACCTCCCCTGCCGTTTCCCCCCTTGCGCAATACCACAACTCGGCAGGAGCGCCCTTCCAATCGCAAGCACACTCGCCTCCTGACATGTTCTCGTTCACCCCCAAAATTCAACCGCCTCAGCAGCCTCAGCAGCCCTTCCGTCGTTCCTCGGGACCTCAATCACTCCCTCTCCCTCTCCAACGCGCCCCCGTCCAGTACTCGCAATACTCGAATGCTGGACTCCCCGGCGTCTACTGGCAAGGAGGGGGAGAGGGAGGATGGCAGCTTCCCTTCGCCGGCCGCGCTTACGACAGGGCTAGCTCGCCTTGATGATGCTTGTTCTACGACGTTGACGACGACGATGATGATCCCGACTCTTAGCTGTGCCCCTCTGTTCAGTTGTATCCATTCGCTCTACATCCTCTCCCACGCTTTCTCGCTTGCAGTACCTACCCCGTCATCCGTATACCCCCTTCCAAGCCACACACACACACATAGCCACCTCTTTTCGTTCAATGCACGAAAATCATTCTCGAGCTTCGTTCGACACCAAACTAGCGAAGCGGGACAAACCGAGCGAGGACTGAGGTTGCCAGCGCCGGAGAGCAGCATCTCAGCCTTCGCGAGACTGACGTGATGGCTCACATCGCTCAAGCGCGCGGAGTGCATGTGATACTACAGAGCTGTCGTTGCATCATGCTGCAGGAGCGGGAGCGGCGGCGGCGGCGGCGGCGGCGGCGGGAGGACTAACGTTCTGCGCCTGCGACATTGTAGGGTCGATGGTACGGGTGGGATCCATGAAGCTTTTGACGGTCTCGTCAGTGACGGCGGCCTTGCGCTGTGGATGATGAAGGAGAGGGAAGGTCAGCGAGCCGTTTCGAGGGGCGAGCGCCGAGCAGGTCGAGCGAGGGCGAGGACGGAGGAAGAAGGGAGCGAGGACGGGGAGCGAAGACGCGATAGCGTACCTCCTGGAATGCCTTGACAAAGTCCTGGATGAGCGCGATGGTCTTCTTCTTGAGGTCGCCGGTGAGGAGGTCTCCGCTACGGTAATCCTGAAAGCGGGGAGGAAGGTCAGCTCTGGCGATCGAGAAAGCCAAGCGAACGACGTACAGCAGCGATCTTTGCGAGCTCCTCGTCGTCCTCGAGGAAGAAAGTCAAGTACTGGTACGAGACGTCGACTTCGGGGTCTCCACCGAGTTCCCTGTGCTCCTCCACAGTCGTCTGTCCTCCACTGAACGCGTACTTGTTGATCTTGTCCTTGATCATCTTGGCCGTATCCGTCATGAAGATGGAGGTCGAGTTGACCGAAGCCGACATCTTGGACTGAGCGCCGAGCAGCGAGGGAATGAACTTGGCGTGGATGAGGGCTGGCTTCTTGTACTTGAGGCGAGGGGCGACTTCCCGAGTGAGACGGAAGTAAGGATCTTGGTCGATGGCGCAGGGGATGAGGCAAGGGATGTCGGTCTTGGTGCCGAAGATTTGAGGGAAGGAGTTGGAGAAGGAGGGAGCGGCTTGGATGGAGACGAAGTGCCACTTTCCGACGTTGTCTCTGTAAGAAAGCCAGTCAGCAAGTGCTTTGTAAACCGAGAGCAAGAGATACGCACTCGAGCTTGAAGCCGAAGGTCTGTTGCGATTGCCTGGCGGTAATCAGGCGCGAGATGCGAACGACGTTGCGGTAGAAGGCTCCTCTGCGGTATCATCGAAAGCGTCAGTCATGCACACGAGGTCGTCATAACGCTAGAGCTCACCCAACAAAGTCCAAGTCCGAGAAGATGAACGTCTTCTCGGGCTTGAAGCCACATGCGATGACATCCTTGGCGTTCTGGAAGGCGAAGCCGTTGCACTGCTCGAGCTTGAGTTCGGGCTTGAACAAGAACTTCTCGTCGTCTGCGAAAATGGAGAAGCGTCAGCGACGCCTCGGCATCAAGAGAGACAGCGAAGCGCACCAGTGAGCTGAACGACGAGCGGGCAGTCGAAGACGTCTTGAAGCCATTGGGTGAAGACGAAGGGGATCATGTGGCCGAGATGCATACTGTCGCTTGAAGGTCCACGTCCAGTGTAGAGGTAGAAGGGCTTGCCCTGCTCATAGCGGTCGAGGATGAGGTTGAGCTCGCTGTGAAAAGCCGAGAAAGTCGAATCAGCCTTCGGCGTTGGGCTTCGCGCTCTCCCTCCTCGTCGAGAGCTCACCGGTGAGAGAAGAAGGTGCCACGGCGGAGCAGCATGTGAGGTTTCCGTCCAGTAAGACGCTCAAAGCGGGCGAGCAGCTCCTCGTCGATCTTCTTGGTCCCGAAGTCGTTGATGAGATGATCGTAGTCGATGGCGACCTAGCAAGAGGAGAAGAGGATGAACATCACTGATGAAAACTGCGTTACACGTATGTAGCCAAGAAAGCACGACGAGGGGGGGCACGGAAGGAAGGAGGAGTGTCTGTGGGCGAGGGAAGGGGAGAGTCTAGTCCGAACGCACTTGCTTGCCATCGACGGTAGCTCCCTCTACATCCCAGGGGGTGACCTTCTGCGCCGATCCACTTGCGGCGGGAGCAGCGGGGGTAGCCTCGGCGGTGCCAGCGTTGCTAGGGAAGAAGGAGGAGGGCGAGTTGGGAGCCTCTAGAGTAGGCGACTGAACCTCGATGGTGACGGCCTCGGTGCGCTCGCTGTAGGTCACGAACAGCGAGTGAGCTTCCTGCAAGTATACGTAGGCGACCGAGGCTACTTACATGGGAGTAGGAGTCTTGGCTCCGTCAGCGCGAGCACTAGCGCGAGCGATTCGCTCAGGGATTCCCAACTCGAGCGACGACATGGCCTCGGTGACGGCCTCTTGAGTGAGCTCGCTCTGCCTACGACGGTGAGCCATGCTGAGGGCTGTAGAAGGGTGCAGAATGTCATGCTGGTCAGCCGCTGCTCGAAGAAGGCCAACGCGTGTTTCTTGCTGCCCCAAACGTGGAGCTCGATAAGCGCGAGTAAGCTGCTGCAGCACAGTAGCCGCCAAGCGTAGCATCTGCTTGACTAAAACTACCTCCGCCCCGTTCTGCGACCATCCCATATCCAGTCGTTCGTCGTCGAGAGGCTCGAGTCAATCTGACGCCCTCTCACCGTCCTCTCGCTCTTCTTCTACGAAATGCTAGTCGAGCAGAGCAGCTCTACACACCTTCCGGCTCGTCCAAGTCGAGATCGCCGAGGTCCTGGTTGACTTGAGCGGCCCTAGCAGCGTCCTTCTCCTTGGCAGCGCTGGTGATGGCAGAGGGAGGAGGGAGGTTGGCTTGAGCCAGGTCGCGAGACAAGTCGGAAGGAGTGCGCTTGATGGAGCCGGTACGAAGAAGTCCCGACATGGTTGAGTCTTGTAGTAGAGTCGAACTAGGTGGGAGGGGAAGGCAAGAAAGCGAGGCGCGGCCAAGTCGTCCTGCTCTAAATCGAGATTAGAACCGAGGGTTTACTTTTCATTAGAGCGCAAGACTCGTCTCTGTTTGAGGTCAGAGAACCCTACAGAAAAGAGACCTCGCTTTTTCTTGCTCTAGATCCAGTGACCGGTTCAATACGAGAATTACAGTACAAGATCTAATGCTAGAATCGGTCGCCGCCGCGCTCGTAGGCCGTCTTCACACCTCCTCAACAACAGCGACCGTCTTGCCAAACTCCTTGATCTCACAATCAACACTAGCGACTCCCGTCTCGTGCACCACGCAAGCAAAGTCGGTGGTCTGGAAGCGCAAAAGAGAGCAAAAGTCAGCTTCGGCGATGACAAGAACGAGCGAGAAGAGGACGTACGGCATCGAGAGCGATGATGGGATGGTGCCAGATGTTGGGGTGGTATGAGATACCCTGTGCGTGGGTGGCAAGGAAGGCACGAAGGGTGGAAAGGTCGGGCTGGCCATCTGCGAACGAGGCGAAAGCTCGGTCAGCTCGGTCCCTCTCGCAGGCTGACTCGGAGAAGCGGGTAGACTCACCAGCACCGGGCAGACAGACCAAAACGAGGTACCTGCCACCTCCTCCTCCCATAGGGACGAACGCCTGACTCGAGAACTCATGCCTCTCCAGCACCTTGACCTCCCAGCTCTCCTTGCCCTTCGCTCCCTTCACTCCATTCTGCTGATCGCATCTAAACACACAAAAGTTGACCTCTCCCTTCACCTCGGGATGCTCCTTGGGTTGTACCCAAGTCACGGGCGAAAGGTGGTTGAACTTGAACGCCGTGCCAAAGTTGACGGGCTTGATCACGACGTCTTTCCGGGCGGAACGATGGTCGGGGTATGATTGAATGACGGAGCCGTAAGCCGAGAAGGCGTCGGGGGTGAGAGGGACGGCGGGGACCTTGGGGACGGAAAGGGAGGAGGAGGCGGCGGCGGTGGAGGAGGAAGGGGTCACGGCCGAGGCGATGGAGCTGAGGATGCCGCCCTCCTTCTTGGGTGCGGGCGAAGGGAGAGGAGTGAGGGCAGAGTAGTTGGGGAACTGCGAGGCGCGACGTCCATAAAGGCGAACACGCTTGACTCCGCCGTCTACGAAGTGAGGCGAACGAGACCGTCAGTGTCGGTCTTTCGGCGCCGACTGGGGTCGAGAAGAGCTCACCAGGGTAGATGGAAAGGCGAACGTGAGTCCAAGCCTTCTCGGGGTGCTCGAGCTGGAAGAAGTGCTGGCGGTGAGGGCCCATCTTTGTCCGCTTGAGGAGGAGCGTCCAGTCGGCGTCCTGCGAAGGAAGGCTCTGCGGTTTGACAAAAGGGTCAGCGGTCGCTTCGCCGTATCAAGCAGTAAGGAAGATGCTCACCTCGTCCGAGACGATACCGTAAAGCTCAGCCGACTCGGGGAAGTTGCCGACAAAGTGGTTCGTGTCCAGGTCGGCCCATTCGAGGTAACCAGGCTCGCCGCTGTAGTCGAAACAGCTCGGTCAGCACTCACTCACTCACTTTCTACACTCAAGAGCCAACTCACAGCTTGATGACCACCCAATCACCCTTGCCCGACCCGAGCCTTCCCCTGCTCCTCTTCGTCTCCCAGCCATCTCCCATATCCTTACCCCTCCCGGGCAGGATCAAGTTCCCACCCCTTCCGAAGTGCTGGTCACTCTCTCCCGTAACAGTCGCTCCGTTAAGCACGAAAGCGAGGTCGACAGCCTCCTCCGAAGGTCCAGCAGGGGAGGGAACGACATGACCGTAAGCGCGGAAACGTCCGATGCCGCCGTCGGGGTGCATGGTGAGCTTAAGGTGAGTTACGGGTGCAGAGGCGGTGGGGAACAGGAAGAGGTGGCGTTGGGCGGGGCCGAGAGGAGTGACGGCGAGGAGGGGCTGCCACTGCGGTTGGCGAAGGGAGGGTCAGCGAGGGCACTTCAGGGTAGCTGGATGGAATGGGTAGCACGTACGAGAGGCGAAGATTCCGTGATGGTCTCTCCAGCAGGGACGTTCGCTCCCCAGACTCCACTAGCAGGGGATCTAATCGGCGGAGGACAGGTCAGCTCGGCACGGCCCTTCAACAAGTACATTAGGACCACTCACTCGTTTCCAGAGAAGTGTCCGGTATCAATATCGCATCCGACAATGCTGCCGAGTGCTCCCAACTTGACAATCGTCCTGCAGAACCGAGGGAGGTGTCAGGTCAACCTCGCGTCGCTCGAAGGTCGTTATCGCGCTTTGCTGAGCTACGATAGAGCGGGCAGGGGAGGAGAGCTCACCAGTCATAAGTAGGGTTATGCCTGCGCGACTCCCATCCATCAAAGAGGGCGCCGTTGGGACCGAACTGACCCTTCATCGACACGGAAGGCTGTTGTAGGAGACAGTGAGAGACAGGTCAGCATTGGTGATGCCTGAACAGGAACATGAGATGTATGAAAGTCCAATGTAGCCTCTCCTGCTCCCTCCAACCGGCAGGAAAGCTCTTCCCTCCAAACCCGGCCGACAAGCGGCTCTCGCTCGCTGCCTGATTAGCTGCGAAGGCGAGGTGGCAGACTCACGGGTACGCGAAGCAAGCAGTCGGCAGCAGCGAAGAAGTCATCCGAAACACCGGCGATGGATCCGCCCAAGGCCTCACTAGACAGCTCTATCGTCGTGGCGAGTTGGCGGGGTCAGCGAGCAGCGAGCAGGAGGAGCGCGAGTGGGAGAGACTGACCGATGAGCTTGCCAAAGGTCTGGTCGAATTGTTCAAGAGGTACAGAAGTTGCCATGTCTGTTGAATGAAGAGTAGCAGCTAGTGGTAAGAGTCTGACCCGCGAGCTCTCTCTTCCCCCAGTGCGCGAAGCGCGGACAAGATGGCCGGCCTCAGACGGGAGAGCGGACTTGACGGCGAGGGTCGAATTGGCGTTGAAAAGGCGAGCTATGGCGCGGTTGGTGATTGTGTGGTGCTCTCGAGACACCTCGTAGTCCATCTCAGAGCGTGTAGACAAGCAGAGGCGAAGGAGTTGAGCTCAAGAGGAGAATTGCCCCGCGCCGAAGCTCTCGTTCGCCGAGCTGGCTCTGAAGCGGATGAGCACACCTTCGCAGCCCAGTGAAGAGCTCAGCACTCTGAGATAGACTTATCCTCGATAAGTCGAACTACTTACCCCGCGTTGAGGTCGCAAAGGCAGCTCCATTCCCAACGCCGAGCACTACCAATTGCCCATCTGCCACTCACGCAGCCTCCGAGCCCGATGCCTCGAGTGTCGACTCCGTCTCGGGTTCTGTGGAGCTGGTCACACTTTTGTCCGTCTCCGCGAGGCGCGCAAAGACCAGGATCAGGTTGCCGAGGGGCACCTTGTGCCCTTCGACGAGCTCCCATCCGAATTGACGAGCGAGACGATCCAACGCCTCGTAGCTGCGAATGCCAAAGCCTTCTCCGTTCTCGCGGGCGCGGATCATGGCGTCGAACTGGGGGGCGGAATGGGTCAGTGGGTCGAACGTTGTAGGCAGCAGCGAGCGGTCAGCGCCGAACCTTTTCGTCAGACTCGGAGAGGAACTCGTTGTCCTTCTGCAGGGCGTTGGAAAGATGAGCCGCAAGTAGCTTGTAGCAAAGGCAGAGCTTGCGTACCTTGAAGGGCCCGTAGACGAGGAAGAGGCCGTCCTCCGAGACGAAGTCGGAGAAGTGAGCAAACATGGCTGCGGGACCGACGGGGTCTGGGGAGGAGAGCAGTGGTCAGCGAGGGTCTATAGAGCCTGGCAAATGAGTACTCACATGGGATCATGTGCAAGCAATTGCTAGCGAGCACGACGTCGAACGGCCCCTCCTTCTCGACCTGCTGCCCCAAACTCTTCCAATCCTCCTCCTCGGTCACGTCCAGCACAACAGCCTTCTTGACCCTCTCGCTATCCTTGTTGGTCTTGTCGCACTCGGCGGTCATGTACTCGTCGCATTCGGTCGGTTGGATTGTGAGATGGGGAAAGAGCTCGCTGTAGAGCTTGCAGTGGACTCCCGCTCCCGAGGCTATCTCGAGTACGCGCTTCCTAGAGGTGGGTTCGAGGTAGGGTGAGAGAGTTGGGACGATGTTGGCGCGGATCCTGTCCTCGAGCCCTGTGGAGATGGAACGAAGCTCAGTGTAGCTCGATAGGCAAAGCAGAGCTGACGAGAGAGCACACCTTGGTAGTAGTTGGGCGGCGCCAGTGAACTCGGGTGCTTGGGTGCAGACATGGCGAGAGGTACAGAATCGAGCAGCGAGACGGCGAAGGGAGAGAGCCGAGGCGCGCGCGAGGCGGGTTTGAGCGCTAGCCCCTACCCTCGTCCGACCCCTGGACTCTTCTCGAAGCAGTGAAGCACTCTGTAGACTGATATATGGCCCCTGTTGTGCTGTCAGACGCCGTGCGATTGCCTGTGACTCAATCAAAGGCGAGGCGGCCAACTTGCTCGCCGACGCTCTCTCGAAACAGCGGGTTCCCCGCCTTTCTGCTGCTCTGCTTCCTGCTATCCTACGAGCAGCTGCCATCTCTTTGACTGATCCCGATAGATTACAAAGTGAGTCCCGCCTTGCCTCCTGCAGCTTTCCTTCAGCTCACCGGCCTTCGCACTTGCCTCCGCTCGCCTCCAGATGCTCAGCAACATCAAGTCCAAAGCTAAATCTCTCAGGTCGAGTGGGGAATCCCAGTACGAGTACGAGGCATCTTTCCGAGATGGAGCTGAGAGCACTGTAGGTTCTCCCCAGCTCTCCGATCTCGCCTCCGAAGCTGACTCTCTCCTCTGCAGTACGACTCCGACGAGGACGATGCCTCAACGTCCCAAGGAGGAGCAGATTTCTCCCGTCGTGCATCCTCCTACGCCTCCAACGACGATACGGATGCCCATCTCGCCCAAGCCGACCGAGCTCTTTCGACACTCCAAGACCTTCATAGCCGCCAGTCGAGCCATTGGAAGCGCGCTCTGAAGCATCGTAGTGGAACCATCGTCTACTACAGCAAGGAGAAGATGCCCTCCGGTACCAAGAAGAACGGCAAGAGCACCTACTCGCCCGTCTTCAAAGGCGAGCTCGACATTGAGGGCTTCTCGCCTGCCGAAGTCTTCGGAGTGGTCGGCTCGAGGAAGCTGTGGGATGATTGGTACAAGGAGGTGAGCTCGACTGTCTGTCGGAGCCGATGTTCCCACACTGACAACTTTCCTCGCGCAGGGCAATCTCGTCGAGAATCTATCCGACACCAGCTCTCTCACCTACATGTACGTCGTTGTCCTCGTTAAGCTCCCAGGTTAGACTTGATGCTGACCGTCTCTCTGCGTAGGTGCATGCAAGGCATCGCCGGCTCGAGGTTCGTCTTTTCTCGCTCGGCGATAGCTCAGCTTCTTCAGCTCTCGAGTTTCCCGCTGACACAAATCATCACCGACAGCACTCGAGATCTCTCCCTCGTAGAGAAGGTCGCCGGCTCGCCTACCGGCACCATCTCCTTCGTCTCCACCTCGGTCGTCACTCCCAAAGTCCCTCGAGTCTCGGGACGAGTTCGCGCCACTCTCGCTCTCAACGGCTGGGTGCTCGAGCCCATCGATGGCGGTACTCGCGTGACATACTAGTGAGTACACTTCTCTTTGTTGAGGATCCTTGTTTCTCACCGTCGCTGCCCTGCAGCCTCCTCGTCAACGTTCGCACCTTCGTACCCGCCCTCCTGCACAAGAAGTACCTCGCCCGCCGCCCCACTTGCGTCGCCAAAATTGCCGAGTACCTCTCCAAGAATGGCGCCCCTCCTATGGTCGGCGTCGAGGACATCGAACCCGTCTCTCCTTCTTCGGCAGCCGGAGGAGCCGTCGCCGTCCCTCGTCGCCGAGGTTCCATGTCTTCGAAACGCTCCCGCTCCGCTTCCACTTCGACCGTGTATGCCGGTTTGCCTTCCCATGTCGAGGTTAACACGGATGCCAAGGGCTACCCAGAGGTGCAGAAGGCGATCAAGCTCTTCCACTCGCTCAATCAAGAGACGGATTGGACTCTCGCAGTCGATCAGAAGCAGAGGAAGATTTGGAAGCGTCAAGGACAGGGCAAGGGGTCCCTCGTCGTCAAGGGGGAGGCTACTGTCGAAGGAGCGACGACCGAGCAGGTCTTGGGCACAATCTTGAGCGATGCGGCGAGGAAGGAGTGTGAGTTTTGGCGCTCGGCTTTCGCATCTGCGATGCACACTGACCTCTCCCTCGCTACAATAGGGGACCCTCGTTTCTCGAGCAGCACTCTCATCGCTCAAGACAACGGCTTCGACCAGGCCGAGTTCCTCGAAATCCACAAAGAGATCTTCCCTCAGCTCTCGTGAGCTCTCACCCCTCCTCCTCCTTCCCGACCCTCGGTCTGACCCTTTCCCTTTCTCCTGCAGGGCGCGACACTCTCTTATCACTCGCTCTGTCGATCGCGACGACTCGAGCTCTCCCAACTCGACCATCCTCGTCGTCTCTCGTTCGATCCGCCACCCTTCCTCCGACTCTATCGACATCCCTTCCTCCTCCACGAAAGCCCAGCTCGACCTCTCCGGCTACCTCCTCACCCCTCTTTCCGACTCGTCCGTCAAAGTCACTCACATCACTCAACTCGACCTCGCCGCTCCCGACCTCTCCGCGCCGCTGCTCAAGATCCTCACCGCCGAGTACGCCACCACGGCCTCTCGGATCGCCGAGTTCATCGACGATGAAGGGTACGCTCCTTCTTTCCTACGCTGGGGAGAAGGACCCGCTACGCTCGAGCGCGCGAGCGAGGGAAACCTTCGCAAGGGCGAGATGACCTTCCTCGTCAGCGGCGAGGGCAAGGGCACGATGAAGGATGGTCAGCAGAAGGCGTGGTTGCAGTACTCGGATAAGATGTACGAGCGGGGATTGGGCATTCGTGTGGAGCCGGAGGGAGCAGCTACGGTCGCCAAGGTCGATGGATGCGAGAGGATGGTCGAGTTCGTCTGGAGTGAGAAGGTTAGGGAGGGAGGTGTCAACGTGCTGTTGAGTCAGGCAGATGGGGACGGGGCTGATGACGTTCTGCTCGATGGAGAGTACTTGGATAGGACGGTGGGGATGGAGAAGGGATCGGGAGCGAAGAAGAAGGCGCCTGTTCCTTCGGCGGCGACGAGGAGGACCTCGACCCACGAGGATACGAGGTCGAATGGCAGTGAGACGACGATGGTCGACGAGCAGCCCAACAAGTCCAAGGTACGTCCCCTCTATCCTTCACCTTCCTTCTCCAGCCCGCTGATTCTCCTCTCGCAGGGCATCGCCGAGCCCACCGCCGCCGCCGGTCTTCTCGCTACCAAGTCTCGCTCCACCGGCGCAGCACTTCAGAGTCCCTCTTCCACTCCTGCAACAGCCCCCGACACGCAGCAGCAGGTCAAGCGCGCCATTCCCGAGGACGCCTGCCTCATCCTCTCGGACAGTCTTTACTTTACTAGATCTCAGTGCGCTTTCATGGGCGCCGTTGTGGTGGGAGCTTATGTCTGGGGCAAGTTGTCATAAAGCTGTGTAGCTGTATAAACATACATGTATCTATCTGTGCCCTGCCTCTCCGCCGAGAAGCAAGTCGACTCGGCAAGGCTCTGTTGAAGGCTGTATTGCAAGTCCGCGAGAAGCTGCAGGAACCTCTACCCTCTAATTGAAGCATCTTTGACATGCTAGACTCTCTCCCAAGCCTGAACGATCCCTGTCACCTCCACCTCTCGCAGACCTGCTGCCGAATCGCCCCTCTCTCTCCTCCGATGTCCTCTCGTGCCCATGCTCGCTTCTCACCCATGCGACACGACTACGTAAGACCATCTGCCTGATCTGCACCTTCCTCGGCGTCTCGCCCCCACCTGCTTCCAGCCGTTTCGAGAGCCTCACAATCTCGGAATTTGCGAGCTTGGTCCGCTGTCCCGTGACTCTCTGGGCAGCCTTCCCGACGCCGGGTTGCGCTTCTGGGCTCGATTGCGACAGTGCAGAAGGGTCAATCTGGGGGCCCCACTTGAGGGGCGCCGGTCCACCAGCTGGAGGGAAGGTCTCGTGGACCGGGGTGTCGGAGTGTTCGGCCGCAGTCTCTGAAATCAAGAGCGCCCAGCTTGCTCTTGCTCTTCTTTCTTCACCAGCCTCATCACCTCATTAACATGGCTCAGCCCAACCTCTCCCGCGAGTTCTCCGACGTCGGCTCTGACTACAAATCGGACCATCACCATCGCGAGCACGCTCCCCACGCCCTCACTCTCGACCAGATCCTGGAGAAGCCTCCTGCTGAGATCAAACACGCCGAGTGAGTACCTTGATCTTTATCGGGTGTCGACAGCCTCCTTGTCGACCCCATCCCGCACAAGGAGGTTGAGAATGGGCGCCGAAGGATGAGCCGCTGACTTCGTCTCTCCTCTGATAGCGACGACATTAAAGCTGTTCTCACTTGGAGGACATGGGTCACCGTCGTACTTGCTATGCTCGGCACTTTCACCCAAGTCTATGTCGTCGTCGCAGCGTGAGTCGAAGTGCGCTCGGACAGCTCGGCGCCCATCCTCCGCCATCGCGAAGGTCAATCACTGACATCCTTGCCCTCTTCAACAGTGCTTCGGTTCTTGGCTTCATCATCCGGTAAGTCTTCTAATGCGCAAAGGTCTTCTCAACCTCTTCCAGCTCTGGAGAGGCAAGCTCGGCCGACGCGCTTTCCGAGCCGCTCGAGCCCAACGGCTGACCCTCTTCATCTCTAGTGATCTTGGCCACGCCGATATTGCCGCTTGGGTTATTTCTGCACCTCTACTCATGCAGACCGTTGCCAGGCAAGCTCTTGCGAGTGTCATCCCCTCATTCGGCTCTCGCTGATGGGGCTCTTTTCCCTTACATTTCGACGAGCAGCCCTATCATTGGTCGTCTATCTGACCTTCTGGATCGGAAATTCCTTGTAGTGGGGCTGGCTACTCTCGCCATGGTACGCTACTCCTGAGGGCCAGAGCGCCGAGCCTTTCGCTTACCGAATCTTTCAGGTTGGCGCTCTCATCTCCTCGCGCGCCCAGGAAATGTCGACTCTCATCGGCGGAAGTGTTCTCATCGGTGGCGTTCTTGCTACGTCATCAATCATTGGTGAGCTGCCAGTGCTATCCTTCAATCGCCGAGCGGCGAGCTGACGTTGGCCCTCGCAGGCGCAATCCCGGCCGAAATTTTGCCCATGAAGTACCGCACTCTTTCCTCCAGTCTGAATTTTGCTGCAGGAGGTCTTGCTGGTGTCGTAGGAGGTCTCAGTGCTGGCGCTATGATCCGCACGAAGGCTGACGGCTGGGCGAGTCTGGTTCGGCGCTTTTACGATCTAAACGGCGGCTGACTCCTTGCGTGTCACCTGCAGCGCGACATCTACTACTTTCAAGCCGCACTTCACGGAGCCACTGCCCTCGGTTTCCTCTTCATCTACAAGCCAGCGCCGCGCGTCTACCCGAAGCTTTCTAAAAGGGAGCTCTTCTGGGCCATCGACCCCATCGGCTGCGTCCTTCTCATGTCGGGAGCTACCCTCCTTCTTCTCTCTCTCAACTGGGGTGGCGCGACCTACCCCTGGTCGTCCGCACACGTCCTCGCGTGAGTCGCCGAGATCATCGCCGAGCTCGTCTCAGCGCTGACCTCGTTCTCCCGCGCTGACCTCTCTCCCCTGTGCTCACTTTACTACCACCCCTCCTCACCTCTGTTCCCCCCGCTCACCTCTTTCCCCTTAGGCCTATGATCGTCGGTATCGTCGGACTCATCGGATTCGGACTGTACGAGTGGAAAGGGCGTGCGGACGGAATCGCCCATCACGCTCTATTCAGGCGCAACCCCAATTTCCCCCTCAGCGTGATCGCTTTCTCGACAGAAGGCTTCCTCTTCTTCTCTGCCGTGAACACCTACACCCCCATGATCGTCCTCAACCTCGGCTTCGAGGACAACTCGTGGGATATCTCGATTCGTCAGCTTTCGTACGGAATCACCTCGCTCGTCGCTGTCGGTCCTATTGCCTGGTACGCTGGCAGATTCAAGGACATCAAGACTCCCCTTCTCTTCACCTTCGGCCTCTTCCTCATTCCCTGTACGTAAGATCCTCTGACTAGCCTTTAAACACCGAGACGACCGAATACTGACCATTCTCGCCTCTCGCCTCGACTAGGCATTGGCTACGCATTCATTGCACCGACTTCGCAAGGCAACAAGATGCAGTATGCGTGGAACGTCCTGGCTGGAGCTGGGCAGGCAGGACCTTTGACGCTCCTCGTCGCCGCTGTCCAGTTCGCCTCCCCTCACGCTTACCTGGTAAGTTTGGTGAAGGCACGGTGCACCGAGCTCGCTATAACCCTCGTCCTTATCTTACAGGCCACTGCTACTGGTCTTGCGTTCTCCGGTCGGGCTATCGGCGGCGCTTTCGGCTCGGCGATCGTGAGCATTCTTCTCTGTGTTGCGCAAGCACCCGCACTGACCATTTCCCTGATCCTCAGGTTTCGGCTATCGTCAACAACAAGATGAAGAGCTACCCCGAGAAGGTCGGCAGCGCCGCCATCGCCGCTGGTCTCCCCTCCTCCTCCGTTCCCTCCCTCCTCGCTGCGCTTGCTTCTGGAGTCGGTCTCGAAGACGTCCCCTCCATCAACGCCGACATCACTACCGCTGCTGTTACCGCGTCTCGTTACGCTTACGCCAACGCCTACAAGTACTCCTACATCACCATTATCCCCTTCGTGAGTTCTTGCCGCCCTCCCTTCCCTTCGCCGAGCCTTGTTCGCTGACTGCCTGATCACAGGTCATCCTCTCCATGGTCTGCGTCGTCTGCCTCAAGTCCGTGGAGACGCAGTTCACCGAGCACGTCGACAGTGCCGTCGAGGACACCAAGCAGGGGACACACGACGCCGTGGTTAAGGGAGAGGCTTAGTCGAGCTACAGGGATGTCATCGAATCTTCAGTAGTCAGTATCAACAAGGGAAATCTGAAGCTTATTTTGTACCATCTGAGGCGTTCATAGTCGGCGAGCGGCCTTCCTTCCTCCGTCGACTTCGAGTCCTCGCTCCCTCTCATCTCGCTTGGCAGATTCTCAGAGGGTTCTACGGTGATAGTAGCACAGAGTTGCACAATGAGGGTCCGTACGAAAAACTACTGCTTCTAATCACAAGCACGGCTACACAAAGATGGATAAGGACGAGGGAGAGCGGACTCGGCGAGCGAAGTCGATGGAAGCGGAGGCGAGGGAGGGAAGGGCATCTACTGCTCCTCATCCGGTATCCGAAAGGTGGAAGCAAACATGGCCTCGTCGGCGAGATGCTGCTCGACGGTGCTGAAGACGTGGAGGAGGAGGTGAGGGAAGCGAGTGGTGAAGTAGGAGAGGAAGCCACCGGGAAGGTCGCCGAGGTTCTTGCGCACGGCTTCCGGAAGGTCTTGGTAGTGGTGTTTCTGTTGGCGTAAAAGAAGGAGTCAGCTTGACGTCGGAGAAACGAGCGAGAAGGCGAGACGAGATCGACGCCGACACTCACCTTGTTCCTCAACACCCTCAACAGATCCCTAACTGACCGTCCATCGTACTTGCGGTACTTGCCGAGATTGTCCAGCAACGTCCGATCGATCGCCTTTTGCCAATCGTCTCCAACAATCTCGATCCCTCGCTCCTCGAGCGTGACGAGCGTCGGGGTTGGCGGGTCGCGCTCCATGATCTCGAAGCGGTCGCTGGCGTCGCAGATGAAGAGGAGGCGCTTTTGAGCGTTCCAGAAGAAGGGGTGGAGGAGGACGGACTCGGCGGAAGGGCTGCGCGGTAAGCGAGAGAAACTCAGCCGCCGCCGAGCGAGAAAAGAAAAGAAAGCAAGCGTACCGTTCCCTCGGGTCACTGGCCACCATCCTCGTAATCAGATCCTGCACCTCGACGGCCTCCTCTCCCAAGCCATCCAGCCTCTCGAGCGAAATCTTGCCCTGCAAGATGTTCATCTCGCGCTCGTACCTTCCGCCGAAGGGATGCTCTCCGCCGGTGAGGACGTAGTAGAAGATGCATCCCAGCGAGAAGATGTCGATGGACCTCGTCAATCGCATGCTTGGGTCCGTCGTCGTCGCGCCTGCCGATCCAGTGCTCGTGCTCGTGAGGGAGAGAACGCCGTTGGTCGAATGCGAAGGCGTCCCGGCGTCGTTGGGGTCGACCTGACCGCGCAGGACCTCGGGGGCGCGGTAGCCGAACGATCCAGCGGCGTGATTGACGGTTTGCTGGAAGGAGGACTCGTCGAGGTCCAGTTTTTTGCAGAGGCCAAAGTCGGAGATGAGCATGCGAACGCCCTTCCCTTGTCTTGAGGTCGAGACGAGGATGTTTTGAGGCTTGATGTCGCGGTGGACGATCTTGAGCTTGTGGAGGTGTCGAATGCCGGAAGCGATTTGCTTGAGCGCTCTTTTTGAGTCGAGGTCGCGAACGAGCTCGGGGAAGGAGGAGGGCTGGTCGATGAGGTCGAAGAGGGAGGCGGGGCAGAGCTCGAGGGCGATGTAGAGGAAGGTGTCGCGCTGCTCTTTACAGAAGTAGCGGATGACGTGAGGGTGGTCGTCCGACTCTTGCAGTAAAGCGACCTCGTGAGTTGCGATGGTCACAAAGTCCTTGAGGAGTCGCTTGACGGCGACGGCGCGGCCTTGGAACTCGCCGCGAAGGACGACAGTACCATGCGAGCCGTATCCTGCGAATGAGAAGAGGGTCAACATCTCGCCGACGACATCGAAAACCTCGCCAAACTCACCGAGAATCGTCTCCGAGACCGACAATCCACCAATCGTCTGTGGCTCTCCCAGCCTCACCACCTCCACCGCCGGTCCTTCCTCACTTCCCTCCTCCTTAGTCTCCGCCTCGCTCAACCTCAATCCCTCCAGCTCCTTATCTCCCACGCCCTCGCCCTCGCCATACATCGCCAACCCCACCGGCTCGACCACCGCAACCGCATTCTTCTTGGTCTTCTTGCCTCGTCTCCGCCTTCCCTTCTTTCTCGGCGCTCCCTCGCCACCCCTCCCCTCCCCTCCGTCGCTGTCTCCCTCGCCCTCGGCATCGCCGTTGACGACGATTTCGTCCGATGGTGGGAGAGGAGGAAGCTCTTTGAGCGAGGAGATGACGGGCGAATGCGAAAGGGTTTGAGATAGTGAGGCGGAGCGAGCTCGATTAGGGGCGTCAGCGACTAATTCGC
>MWVB01000006.1:339039-354481 GCA_003054985.1 Leucosporidium scottii | reverse complement strand
GAGCGCCGGAGAGAGAGAGAGAGAAGGAGAGGAAGGGTCAAGGGGAGGAAGCGGCGGATCGTCGCTAGGCGTAGGAGGGAGAACATCCGCCTTCTGCTCGACGACAGGGGACGCCGGTTTAGTCTTGATGGGCTGCTCGACGGACGCCCTGACTCCGTCCTCGAGCTTGCTCTTGCCCGTCCAGAGCTTCCTGGCGTAGAGATAGCCGAGGACGGCGAGGAGTGCGACAAAGAGAGTGGGATTGGCGTCGCCGTTGAGCGTTTGGCGCACCGGCTTGGAGAGACTGGCGAGCACGGTGGACCGATTTGGGAAGTGAGGGGAGGAGCGGTTGGGCGTAGTCGAGGTAGGAGCTGGGCGAGGAGGTTGAGAGGAGGGTCCTTCGATGAGGAGAGGAGGGGAGGGGCCGTCGATTGTCGTGTCGGCGACTCCAGTGCTGACGCCGGGGCGCAGAACATGCCGACCGAGAAGGCAGTCGATGCCTCGGCAGGCGATGGGAGGCGAATCTTGCTCGTCCTCGCCGTCTTCTGGCCTCCCAGCCTCACCATCGACCTCTCCTGCATCAATCCCGTCGACCAGAGCCTCGTTCGGCGGCGAAAAGGTAACGAGAGGGAAGTGATCCCTGCTCATCGCAAAGAGGTCGTTGCCGACTCGTCCGAGGTAGGTCGTGGCGGGAAGGAGGGAGAGTTGCTCAAAGTCGAGTGGTAGCTCTTCGTCGACGAGGAGGGGATGGGGATGCTCAAAAAGAAGAGGCTGCGCGCTCTCCCCGCTGCCGTCCATCGCAGTCGTGAGGGCGACGTCGAAGACCGAGACGACGGGGACCTCAAAGTCGATGGACCAGTGCACGCCTGGCACTCCTGCGACGAAGCAAAGGAGCGAGCCGTCGTGCATCGGTTGGAGGTAGCGAGAGTCGCGGGTGCGAGTCCATTCGGACTGGAGGGTTGAGCCGAGAGAGGAGGTGGTGTAGGTGGTGTAGGTGAGGGTTTGGAGAGGGACGGCCGAGTTCTTGGCGAAGATGGAGAGGTGGTACTCTGTTGTGCATTGAAACGAGAGAGAAGGTTCAGCTCAGCCTGCCCTTCCAGGAGCGGGAACGGGAGGCAAGGCCGAAGATTAAAGACGCACCGGTACGAGCCATGTAGAGCAAGTCCTCTGGCCTGCGAGAGATCTCCTCGTCGTATTCCTCCTCTCGAAGCACTCTGCCTTCCCGCTGCTCGTCCCATTCGCACCAGCCAGCGTCTGCGCCGAAAACGCCGACGAGACGACCAGTCCTCAAGTCGACGCCGACGAATTTCGTATCCTTCTTACCGATGAACATGCGCGAGGAAGGTGCAGGGAAGGAGAAGGGCGAGCGAGCGACCAGCTCTTGCATCGAGAGGGGCAGCTTCTCGAGCTCCCCATCGCCGTCCGAGTTGCGAGAGTGGAGATAGATGTCGCCTCCGGAGAAGGGCTCGATGACATACATCTCGTCCTCGAGTTCGTCGTCGTCGGTGAGAATCAATCCGGTCCCGTTGACCGCTGCTGCTGCTGCTCCCGCGTTGGCCATTCGGCGCCTCGTCGCTGCTTTCACGAGAGGGCCTCCGACCGCTTCTCCCGCCTTGAGTCGCTGCAGGCGCTCCGCCTTGGTCGCTCCTCCGAGGGCGACTCCTCCATCGTCATGCAGCGTCCATACCCATTGGCCCGTCTCCCGCTGCAGCGCATGGACGTGCCCGTCGACGGTCACTGCGAGCACTAGAGGCGAAAGGACGAGATGGTCCAGCTCGGGGTCGGTGGGAGGGGTCGGGTTGGCTGAAGGGGTGGGAGGGTCGTTGAAGCGAAAGGAGCGAATCGCTTCTGGAAGCGGATGTTGTAGTGCAGCAGGCCGACCTGGCGCCTTGCCGTTGCGGGGAGGGGAATAAGCAGCTGGCGCAGCGCCTGCTCCTCCTGATGATCCTGCAGGACGACTGGCTGGGGCTGCCGGGGCCAAGTTGTTGGGCTGTACTGCTGCAGGCGGCGGCTGATCGTGGTAGGCGGGCGAGAGGCGAGGGGAAGCCCGAACGAGCGAGAGGACGGTGAAGAGGAGGAGCCAGCACAGCTTGGTCCACTGCACGGGGCGAGTGGGAGCCATGCTGTAGTAGTGTAGACGTGGGCAGAAGGGCGTGCCCCGTTGGGTCGTAGTGTAGGTCGTTAGGTCGTCGTCAAGAGGCTCTTAGTCGAGGTGAATTGTGGAAGCAGGTAGAGCCGCGAATGTAGTCGGGAGGGCAAGAGTCTCTTTGTCCTTCCAAGTAGCTTGCTGCACGCCAAAGCGCTTACATTCGATGCAGTAGCATCAGAGATCATCTTCTGTAGCCTTACAGCTCATCTTGTAAGGCGTTTTCGGCGTTAAGCCCCTAACTTTTGCTCGGCTTCGTATCGTGCAGTTGATTGAGCTCCCGAGTGCCGTAGATCACACACATGTCATCCTATGCAGAGTGTTGTAGATGCTGGAAGCGTGAAGCCTCGCAAGCGGGTCTCGGATCTCGGCGCTCGCTCTTGCTTTCCAGCTTCGCAGAGGATTCTGTACCCTTTCAATGCTTTCTACTAGTATGTCAACTTGATCCGCTCTGAGCTATCCTCAAAGATCGACACACCTCGCCCTTTCTCGCGTTTCTCGAGATTCCATGACGAGGGAAGCGCGCTCGCTCGTTTCGCTTCTTTCTCTCCTCCCAAACTCCGCACCTCTCACACCACCTTCCATACACCTCTATACGATCAACATGGGATCCAGCGACAAGCCCGAGATTATCACCGCTTACGACAAGAGTTCTTTCCTCGCGCCTCAGGAGCAGTCGCTGCCCGGTCTCGATGCTGACATGACCCCCAAGGCTGAGCACACCAAGGTGAGTCTTGTCAATAGCCATAGAATGCGCGCCTGCTCAGACAGCTCACCGAAATCGCTCTACCTTCCTCCCATCACTCGCCGCTTCGCCGAACGCTCGAAATCGCACTCGCTTCCACTCGCTTCCCCCTCCACAGATCGAGCGCTGGACTCGCGAGGGAGAGCCTTACCTTGAGGAGTACGCTGGGAAGGGTCTGCTCAAGGGCAAGGCTGCCATCATCACCGGCGGAGACTCTGGGATCGGCCGCACCGTCGCCATCTTCTTCGCTCGCGAGGGCGCCGACATCACCATTAGTTACCTTCCGGAGGAGGAGGTCGAGTGAGTGTTTCCGAGCTATTTCTGACTCGACCCGAAGCTCATCTCGCTTCTCCCTCGCAGTGCTCAGCTCACGAAGAAGCGCATCGAGGAGGCCGGACAGAAGGCGCTGCTCGTTCCCGGAGACATTATGAAAGACGAGGTTCGCCAGGAGATTATCAAGAAGCATCTCGATGCCTTCAAGTACATCGGTGAGTCCAGACTCTGTTCGCCCAAAGCAAGAGAGCCGTTCCCATACTCGGCGCTCGCGCTTCGGGCCGGCTGTATCTCTACATTCCCTGCCAAGCGTTTCGAAGCAAGCGGGACGAGAACTCAACAAGTCCTTCCCCTCCGCAGACGTTCTCGTCAACAACGCCTCGAAGCAGATGCAGGTCGAGGACATCGCCGACATCGACATGGCCAACGTCTCCTCCACCTTCGAGTCCAACATCGTCTCCATGATTGGCATGTGCAAGCTCGCTGTACCTCATCTCAAGCGTGGATCCAGCATCATCAACACCTCCTCAGTCACCGCCTACAAGGGGTCGGCCGCCATGGTCGACTACTCTGCCACCAAGGGAGCCATCACCGTACGTCTGTATCAGCTTGCGATTGTCTTGCACGCCTTCATCTGACTTCTCCTACTCCCCCCATCCTCGCTACTCCATCCTCGCTCGTCTCCTCTGCCACAGGCCTTCACGCGCTCCCTCGCCGCCCAGGTCATGTCCAAGGGCATCAAGGTCAACTGCGTCGCTCCTGGTCCTTTCTCCACTCCCCTCCAACCCGCTTCGAGGCCGGCTGCTCAGATGGAGTCGTGGGGCATCGGCTCTGTCCCCCTTCACGGTCGCGTAGGCCAGCCGGCCGAGCTCGGCGATAGCTATGTTTATCTCGCGACGAATAACGTCACAACAGGCTCCGTCGTGCACCCAAACTTGGGACAGCACTTTATCGCTTGAGCGATGGAAGAGTAGCTGAGCTCGCGTGTACATACGACTGCAAATAAGCCGTTTTGAGAAGTCCCCTCGGCGCTCTGCGTAGATGGCGAGGCGAGCTTGACGGTCAGCCCAGTAGCTCGCCTTCACAGCACGACATACTCGCAACTTGACATCGCGAGATGTTGGCGCGTCTGCTGTACCTTTGTCATGGAAGATCGAAGCCGAAGCTGAATTCCGCCCGAATCCCCCCAAACTACCAACCTTCCGGCCTCAAGCAAACCTCGCCTTCCTTGAAGACCGTCCGTTTCGGACTCTTCAACAGCACCTCATTATCCAACTCTTGTCCCATGCTACCCCTCCTCGCAACAGCCGAAGCCGGTGGCGTATTGATCGCCGACCTCTCCCCCAAGTTATTGCCCACGAACGGCATCTCCTTTCCATCCAACTCCTTCCCACCGACTTCCTTGACATGCTTGCCGAGCTCTTGGAGGATCTTGCGGCCTCCTCCGGCGATGAGGTCGGCGGCGACTGCTGCGCCGAGGGCTTCGGCGTCGGCGATGGAGTAGACGTTGCGGGTGATGGAGGAGAGGACGGAGGAAGTGCCGGAGAGAGAGGTGACGCTGCCATGGAGGGTGAGCTTGGCGGCGTGGCGAGTTCGGTCGGTCGAGGAAGCGGGAGGGGCAGGGTTGGAGGCATCGGAGACCGTTGAAGAGCGCTCGGCGGGGCACCCGAAAGGGATCTCGACGAGTTCCGTCTCTGCTCCAACGGGAACCGAGCATCCTCCCTCCAGGACGTGCAGCATGGCCTTCTCGGCCCTCGTCGCGTAGCCCGTCTTCCAGCACTCGAGAGCTCCGATGATCTTCCTCGTCCGCTGATCTCCTTCCCTGATCTCGATACCGAGCGCCCCCTGCCCTACGGCGTGGTACAGAACGGGCGAGGTGACCGAGGTGGTGATGCGAGAACCGAGACCGAGGCGCAGGAGACCGGCTGAGGCGAGGATGAGTGCCGAGTAGGGGGAGATGGGGTCGTCCAGCTTGGCGAGACGGGTGCCAACAGCGCCGCGCTTTAAAAGGGAGCGTAAGATCAGCTTCGGGGGCAAGTAGCGAGGAAGAGCAGCGAGCCACTCACGACATCGGCGAACTTGAGGTGAGGGTAGTGCTTCCTGAGCTGAGCGACTCGGCGAACAGAGCTAGTACCAATCACACTGCCATCGGGCATCTCGTCGAGATTCTTGTAGTCCAAGCCGTCCTTGACGACGAGTGCGTCCGAAGGATCCTCACGCTCGAGAATGGCGCCGAGCTCGCAGCGGGGTGGGAGGTCGGTGGGCATATCCTTGAGGCAATGGACGATGGCATCGACTTGTCCCTCGAGCAGGGCGACCTCGAGCTCCTTGGTCCAGAGGGCTGCACGAAGCTTCGGGTTAGTTTTAGCCGAGCGAGCAGCGGAGGCGTAGGATCTTACATTTGCCGTCGGCGCCAAATAGATACAGAGCTTTTGACTGGTTCTGATCTCCTCCCGTAGTCCTATACAGCCATTGCGGTCAGCTCTCGTGGTCGTCTCTGCGCCAATCCGCGGTTCGTCGAGTCCAAACTCACATCCCGACAATCTTGACCTCGACATCAGGCCACAGCTGCTCGAGTGAGGCTTTGACAGCTTCCGCCTGTACCATGGCCAGCTTGGAGCGCCTCGTCCCGATCGTGAATACTTTCTCTCGTACAGAAGCGGCGGCGCGCTCCCTGAGGAGCCCGGCGTCTCGTTCGAAGGTGGTGGTCGAGCTGGACTGTACAGGGCAGCGAGCGTCGGGGTCCGTGACGGGAGGATGAAAAGCAGGCAACTCCATCGTGCTGTTGGTTGCTGAGACGAGGTGAGACGAGGTGAAGGCAGGAGCGAAAGACGAAAGGAATCAGCTGGCTTCGCGCATCTCCGGGGAAAGTTGGAGCCGACCACTCAGAGACCGGCAAATCTGTAGTTCATTCGGAGGTTGCAGTATCTCTGAGAGCTTTATCCGAAACCCAAGCACGTCTTCTGCGAGGGCCGAGCTGGATTATGCAAGCATGCGCGGACTTCGCATGCTCGCATGCTTCGCACGCTCGCTCTTCTCTCTCTTCTCCCTCGTTCATGTTTCGACAGCTTCGACGATTCACCATGGTCAACACTTACTCGCACCTGCTTCCTGACTCGGCGGCGCACATCCAGGCCTCACTTTCATACTACAGCCCGCCCAAGGATGGTGAGCTCGTCCCCGCGCTGTCGACGATCGCAAGCTGACAAACGACCTTCCGCCACCGCAGGAGAAGTTCCCTACGCCATGCAGTACAACCCTGACCCCAAAGGCAAAGGACTGCCAACCAACATTGTACCTCAAGAGCACCGTCGACCAATCTACGATCTGCGCAAGCTCGTCGACGAAGGGCGAGAGCAGGAGACCAATATCGCCACCACTGGCTTCCAAGTCGTGCCCAAGGCCGTCTCGGCGACGGGAATGAAGTACGAAGATTGGGAGAACGAGGCGACCATCACCTCCAAGTACTACAGCGAGGTCGAAACGTGAGTAGCGCTTTCGCCGAGGTGTCGTTCGAGCGCTCCGCTGACCATCCGCAACTCCACAGGCTCTTGAAGAAGGTCACTGGAGCTTCCAAGGTTATCATCTTTGACCACACCATCCGTCGTGGCGAGAAAGAGGGCGAGGAGTCTGCTGATACACCCTCCTCGAGAAAGCCGGTCTCGCGAGGTGAGTGCTCTGCGATCTCTTCCTTTCCCTTCGCTTGCTCCATGTGTACGGCCACTGACTCTACTCTCCGTCTAGTCCATGTCGACCAAACCCCTCTCTCCGGCCGTCGTCGTGTTGAGCGCCACGCCTCCTCCCCCGCTGAGGCCGAGCGTCTCCTCCGCGGTCAAGCTCAGCTCATCAACGTCTGGCGACCTCTCCGTGGCCCTGTCCTCGACATACCTCTGGCTTTCGCCGATGCGAGGACTTTGCAGAAGGAGCAACTGGTCAAGAGCAGGCTGATCTACGAGCCTCCCACCCCCGAAGGAGAAACCCTTTCGGTGGAGTACTCGGACGAGCATCGTTGGTACTACTTGAGCGAGATGCAGCCTGATGAGGGTGAGTTGCTGGATGCCTTTTCTGCCCGTTCCGAGCTTCAACTGACCCTTGCACTCTGCCGCCCTCCTTCGCCGAACCGACAGCTGTCCTCCTCAAGTGCTGGGACAACACTCCCGACGGCGGTCGTCCGACGCCTCACACTGCCTTCCTCGATGAGCGCTACCACGGCAAGGAGGGCGTCCCTTTGAGGCAGAGCATCGAGATTCGCGCGCTCGTCTTCCACGAGCCGAAGGAGTAGATGCTTAGCTCGCGTGTACATAGGCTTCTTCCGTGCTGTGCCGAAATACAACCTTAACAGTCTTCTGTGCTTGCTGCAACAGAGGCAATCAGAGACAAGACACACGGGCCGCTTGACAATGACCCCCCCCCATCAGCGAGCGCCGGCCTTCGAATGGAATCCCTCGCGCATCTGTCTTGGACCTTCTAGCCAAGCTCGCGAGCGTTCGGCTTGCCAACGGGGTATATCTGGTCATCTACTGTACTATATATTGCTGAGCACATCTACAGCCACCTCTCAGACTCGCTGCCCTGACTTCCCGACTGAAACTCGGCGCTCATACTCGCCGGAGCGGAGGGTTTTCTCCGTTCGCCAGGCCGCTTGAGCAGCTGTCTCGACGCCTGATGTACTACAGGTCCGCTCAAAAGCTCAGAGCGCACAGTCCGCGAGTCTCTCGAATGTTCTTCGCACTCGACTTTTGCCCTCCGGCGTTTCGCTCGGCTCGCTGGCCGTGCTCTCTCATCAGTCGGGCCTACGGCTGTGGACGGTGACAAGCTGAAGTGATTGCAAATCTATTCAGAGAGGAGTGTGGCTGCCACGACGAGGGAGCCCTGTATCGAACGAGGGAAGGCAGAGCAAAGAGACGAACGCCGAGCATCTACGAGCAGTAGGCGGGCGAGCCGGGAGGGGCGTGGAACGAGGTACCGGCGGGGCACTCTGTTGAAGTGTGGAGAAAAGTGTCAGCTCACGAGGAGCCAGGATACGAGGGCAAAAAGAGGACTCACTGAGCTTGCACCTGCTGTTGACACACTGAGGCTTGCCGGCGCCGAGGTAGTCGCCGGGGCAGACGTTGCCGAGGGCGCCGCAGTTGTTCGCATCACGACGACGGTCGATTCCAGACTTGCAGCTGTTGCCATCGCGGTAGTACCCCGACTTGCAGCTGTGGGTGAGAGGAGAAGAGCGATGAGTTTGGGAGGCCGTCTTCATCGTCAGCGGCAGAAAGCTCACCTAAAGTCGCAGTAACCCTTGCGGCAGACACGGTAAGCATGAGGAGGAAGACGGTTGCGGCACTTGGAGGCCTATAGAGGAAGGAGGAAGAGGTCAGCTTCCCCGTCGCCCGGCCCGAGATGGAGCGCCGAGTCGAGCCGCGAGTGAAACCTCACCTTGCAAGCGGGCTGACCAGCCACGCACTTCTTGCCGTTGAAGCGGTATCCCGAGTTGCAAGCTGTGGAGATTCGAAGGGGGAGAAAGAGTCAGCGGGCGAGCGGAGAGAGCGAGAGAGCGGGCGAGCTTACCGAAGCTGCACTGATTCCTCGAGTTGCAGGTGTGGTGAGCGTGTTTGGGGACGAGACCGTGGCAGCGCGAGGGCCTGCAGAGGTTTGAGTGGCCGTGTCCTCCGTGGTGACTCTGTGGAGCAGCGAGAAGGGAAGTCAGCTCTCGATTCAGCTCGGCGAAGGCTCAGTGGGACGCTCACGTGTCCTCCGTGACCGTGTCCGTGTCCGTGGTGGCCGTGACCCTGTTGATCAAGTGTAGATACAGAGCGGCAGAGGTCAGCGATAGTCTCGAAGTGAGAAGAGCGAACAGAAAGAGCGACTTGCGTGACCGTGCGAGGGGCGGTGAGGGCGGTGGTGGCCCTGCTCGTTAATAGGAGTGGGTCAGCTCTTGCGCGGGGACTCGACGGCTTTTTCAGCTACTAAGACCACTCACATGTCCGTGCGAAGGGCGTCCATGTCCCTGTTCGAGCCCGGAAGCGAAAAGTCAGCTCACCCTTCCGCCGAGCGCTCTTCCTTCAGGCTTTCAGCGAGCTACTCACATGTCCAGAGCGCTGTACAAGGTAAAAGAAAGGACGAGATCAGCTACACTTTTCGTCCTTTAGCGGAACAGCGAGGGGGAACGCACGTGGTGACGTCGCTTGGGCGTGCGGTGATGAGGACGACGGTGAAGGTGCTTGTGGTGCTTGTGAGGGTGGTGGTGAGCGTGCTTGGACTTGGGCTTGCGGTGGTGGTGGTGGTTGTGAGCCGAGCGGTGAGGAGGAGCGGGCTCAGGCGAGCGCTTGTCGAGCTGGAAGAGACCGGCAACTGTTGGCGAGCAGCGAGGGGTAGGGGGAGACAGTCAGCTTTGTGAGCTACAGGCGAGTCGAGTGAGCTGCTCGTGCTCACCCTCGTTGGTATCTGCTCCTCCCATCGACTGAGCTGCTACAGAGAGGGAGGTGGCGGTGAGGAGGAAAAGCGACGACAAGCGGGAGAAGAGCATGATTGAGAGGGAGAGTGTAACGAGTGACTAGAGGTGAATGTGTAGGGGAGTAGAAGAGCGGGGAGAGGATCTAAAACAGAAGAGAGAGCGAGAAGAGCGAGAAGAGCGAGTGAATGGTACGAAGCCAAGAGAGGCGCTGCCCGTCTCTCCCTCTTTTCCCTCTCGCTCGTCCGATCCTTGGCTCGCGAGGGCTCTCAATCCATCGACTATAAGGATACAGCTCGGTCGAGGTCGTAGTAGACTGTTCATTCTCCAGAACACGCTGTACTCTTGACCGATCTGGCCAGAGTGACCTGCAGCAGAAGCCAGCGAGGGAGGAGAGCGAGCAGACGCGTCGCTCGAGGAGGGGCGGTGGGAAGCCTAGAGAGGTGCTGGTGAGCTACAGAGACATCGAACTTCCTTGCAAGTGACTTTGAAAGCTCTGAGATGACCGAACGCACGCTCAAGCAGCGGATCAAGCCGCAGAAAGGAAGCTGAGCTCGGCGCTCGCTTTCGGCGGGGCTCTGCTGCAGCTTTCACGGCTGTCCAGACTTTCCAGAGCAGGTTGGATACTCTTGTCGAGAAACTCCAGAGTCTCGTCGATGCCTTTTGAGCAGATCGAAGCGGCTGTGCGTAGCGCTGAGCGAACTTCGGCGCTCGCGGAGCGGGAGCTCTCCGCGCTCACGCTCGCTCGTCCAGTGAAAGTTGGTGGTATTATTCAATGAAGAGGAACTCTCGTATTCTTCATCGCCAAGCTGAGCTCAGAAGCATCCTCTCGCTGATCCCTCGCCCCTCGGCCGCCATCGCCGAACCTCGACCGAACTCGCTCGGATCTCGAATGTCCAACGCCTCACGGTGGCTGTGGGCAAACACGAGGTCAATCAAGCGAGTTCGCGTCACGGGAAGAGTCGAGAAAGCTCACCCTCACCCAAGCTCCGGCGTTGAGCCCACCCAGCAAAGCTCAATCCCTCGCGCTCGGCACTCATGCTCCAGCTCCGTCGAGTTGACTCGCGATTCGGGGCGGATGACCAGACTTCGGAGATCGGATAAGGAGCGATGGCCAGCTGGAAGAAGTTTAGCCTCGTGAGAGAAGTCGTGAGTCGGGGACTCGATGTCGAGAAAGAGCTTGATGGCAGAAGGGATGGCGGCGAAGATCTCCTCGTGCGGCTCAGTGAGTTCGAGCCACACGCGCGTACTGCATTGTCGCAGGACGGGAAGGAGTGGGATGATGGGGGCGAGGGAGTTGCTGTTGAGACGTAGTTCGAGGAAGGAGATGCGGAGGGGCCGCCTAAGCGTGTACTCCGGGCGCTGTGCTGGAAGTAGGCGGGGGGAGAGAAGGCTCAAATCATCGACCTCGATCCTCGCAACACTATCCACCGACTCCAGGAGGGAAACGACGAGCTGGGAAGGTATCGCTCTCGCAAGGGGTAGCAGAAGATTGAGGTGGAGGTGATTGAGGCGGGAGGATAGGCGAAGGGGGAGCGCCTTCGTCTTGTTCGTGAAATATACACTTCCGGAGAGGAACAGCTTGGTGAGATCTGCGCAAGGGAGTGGGTCAGCGAAGCTCTGTTTCGTTCACCGAGGCGACTCCTCCGACTTGACAGCTCAAGTCTCTAACGCCCCATAGGAAGATGCGCACGACTCCTTTGCACTTCTTGCACGACTCCTTTGCACTTCTTGATCACACGCTCAGCGAGAAGACCGTCCAGCAACACGCTTCGTCTTCATCGAGTCCCTCTTCTTCCGCAGACCTCGAGACGATTTGAAGGATGAGCATTGGGTCTCGGTGTTTCGGTTCGGCGGAGATGAAGCTGAGCATCCCTTTATCAGAAGTCAGGAGAGGTCTTTCCCACAAGAGACGTTGAGTTAGAGCGGCGAGTAGCCAAGCGAGCTCCCGTCGGCGAAGGGGCGCCGAGCTTCTACTCGGCCCAGTCGCGACTCGACCCGGCAGGGTCTGTGTCGCTAAAAGCCGTATGAGAGCCCTTGGTCTCGAGTGCACTGCTGAGACGCGCTGGAAAGGTGCAAGCGCAGGCTGAGCAAGGCGAAGCCCGTCTCATTCGCCGAGCCGACAAGCAGGGAGCTTGGACGGGGTTGAGCGTACTGTGTAGATGTCAGATTAGGAGCGCTGAGCTTCTGCAAGCGCTCTCGGCCTTCTCCTGCAGCCTGGAGGAGAGGAGAAGCGACTTATCACGCAGGGCTGGCTGTGGCGAGCTATAGCGGTACAGCAGAGTGCAGAGGTTGATGCGTAGGTCGAAAAAGACGTTTCGATTGACTGGCTGTAGCTGAAGTCGAGTGAAGTCGGAAAGGGGCCGACTGGGTTGAGGGAGAGCTCGTCTGCCGGTCTTGAGCTCCTCCTCTTCCCTCGTCGCGCTCACCTCGTCGCCTCCGCCGCCCGTCCGTCCAGCCGCATACGCCTCTTTTACAGCCCTACCGTCCTACAGCCTCTACAGCCCCCCTACGCTCGTCCCTCTTCCTCCGCCTTCGAACGAGTCGAATCCTCTCTCATCACAGAACCAATGTCGGGTCTCGTGCTCCCTCAAGCTGGATCCTCCAAGGGCGCAGGTGCAGGTGCAGGTGCAGGACAAGCTCTCTCCCTCCCTGGCAAGGCTGGAGCAGGAGCACCGGCAGCAGGAGGAGCAGACGAGCAGCAGGCAGGAGCAGCGTCGGGTGACAAGGGCAAGGCGGTGGCGAGTGGAGCGCAGGCAGCAGCTGCTGCAGCAGAGGCGGATCGTAACGCCGTGATTCCAGGTGTACATGGTATCGTCCCTACGTTGCAGTAAGTCCCTACTCCTTAGCCCTCCTGGCTCCCCGTCAACGACGCCGTCTCGAGTCAGCCAGCTCGAGAGCGCGTGGGCGGGCAAGGCAAGAGGGCGAGCGGGCGCGGTGACATCTACCAAGGTGTTAACGCTGTTCGGATCCCCTCGCTGCAAAGGAACATCGTCGCTACCGTCAATTTGGACTGCCGGTTGGACCTCAAGACGATTGCCCTGCACGCTCGTAACGCCGAATACAACCCCAAGGTGCGTTCTCGTTTCTTACCCGCTCGTCTCCGCGCCTTCGCTGACCCAGCTGTACACCGATAGCGTTTCGCGGCCGTCATCATGCGTATTCGAGAACCGAAGACCACGGCTCTCGTCTTCGCGTCGGGCAAGGTGGTCGTCACGGGAGCCAAGTCGGAGGATGATTCGAGGTTGGCGTCGAGGAAGTATGCGAGGATCATTCAGAAGCTCGGGTTCGAGGCCAAGTTCCAGGATTTCAAGATTCAGAACATTGTCGGTAGTGTGAGTCCTGTTGGAAGGAGGAAAGGGAAGCGAGGGAGCCGACGAGCTGACCCCGCCTTCGCACGCGTTCTACAGTGCGATGTCAAGTTTCCCATTCGTTTGGAGGGTTTGGCGTACAGCCACGGTGTACGTTGCTTCACGTCAGACCGTCTTGCTGCACTCGCTGACCTCTCCTGCGCCGTCCACAGCACTTCAGCTCTTACGAGCCCGAGGTTCGCTTTGCCTTCCTCCTTTGCCCTCTCTCCAAGCTCCTTCACTGACCTCGCTACTACACAGCTGTTCCCTGGTCTCATCTACCGCATGGTCAAGCCCAAGGTCGTGCTCCTCATTTTCGTCTCGGGCAAGATCGTGTTGACGGGAGCGAAGGTGAGCATCGCCGAGCCCTTTTACCCTCCCTCTTCCTCGCTGACCTCTCGCGCTCCCATTCAGTTCCGCGAGGAGATCTACTCGGCGTTCGCGGCCATCTACCCCGTCCTGTCCGAGTTCCGCAAGCTCTCGTAGACCGGACGACCTCGGCTCGACCCCGGCCTTTCGCTTCGCTTGCTTTCTTCGCCTTCTCCCTCTCTACGTCCTCTCACGAAACACCCACCAAAACGATACCCTTACTCTACTCAACAACCAACCTGCATCTTCGCTCCATGGGACGACCTTCTTCCTCGAAGGGAACCGACCCCCAGCGCCTCTCGACTCGTTTCTCCCCTCTTACAAACCAAAAACAACACCCCTCTTACAACACTCTCGAGACCTTCGGGCTCACGGACGACTTGATTGTTGATCTGTAGTTCTTTGTGGCTCGAGATGACCCCTTTGCATCCCCCTTCTCTCTCTCTCTCTCGACCAGACATGTAGTGCCTCCCTCCCGTCCCCTCCCTCCTTTTGTGTAGTCTAGTCGAGACCCTTTTCTCCTCAACCTCCTGATATCAACAGATTGAAAGTGTGAACCCTGGGCGCCAGAGCGAGAGATGAGAATGGAGAGAAGGAAGGAGGGGAGCGAGCGGTGAAAGCGCCGAAGCGCCGACGAGATGAGCGAGACGAGTAGCGCGAGGGCGACCGCGCGTGCAAAGCGAGCAGGTCAGCTGAAAGATTACAGAGCCTCCCCTATGTCCATCAAAACTGCCAGTCCAACCGCTGTACTAGAACAAAAGCGAGCAAAGGGTGGGGAAGTCGGAGTTGCGAAGGCGGCTCGGCAGCAGCAAGAGCATCAGCACGAGCGGTGTACGGCTTCGGGCGGTAGACCAGTATGCTGTAGAGTACCTCCGAACCCTCCTGCAGCTAGCCACACCCTCTCCAACAGCTCGAAAGCAAGGGTGCGCCGAACCGAACGAATGCGTCTTGTTCGTCGATTCTCTCGCGAGCAATTGCACCCGACTCTCACCTCTTGACGGGCCGTGGGAGCTGTTTTGGAGGTCTTCCGCCTTGGATGTACAAGATACAGCTTGGACCGAGCAGTCAGAAATCGGGAAAGAGCGGAGGAGGCGTTTCAACGTCGGTGGCTGCTGTAGACCTATGTGTGGCTGCAGAGGTGCAGCGCAAACGGCTAGCTCTTTTGATAGGTTTCAGCTAGATGCCAGTGCTCTCGGTTGTGTACTAGAGTGTAGATTCGTAGAGCGACGTGGTGACTTGGTCTTCTCTTTGCTGTAGCTCTCGATTGGCTCACTCTGGCGGGCTAGGAGTTGGTGTAGATTACAGAACAGTATTGCTTTACAATGCTATGGTAGTGGGAAGGTGTAACATGACAAGAGAAGATTTGCAGTAGCCCCTTTGATCGAGAAGACGAAGACTTGGAGATTCGAGCCGTTCGCCTCTTGACTTCTCAAACCTCGCCCGTTTGGCCTCGCCCTCTTCCCCTCGCCTCTTGCTGAGCTGCTCAGTCTCGTCTTTTCAACCTCAATTCTTAATACAGAAGATCCCCAGTACTTGAATGTCGCTCGGGGAACAGCAGCCTCTGTACCCTCCTCCTTCCTCCCACCTCAACATGGAGCAGGACTCGCTCAAACAAGCGCCCGCCACCCTTGAGACATCGGCGTTGGAACCGCCCGTTCAGCCTCTCTCGGTCCAACTAGCGCTTCCTACTCCTCCCTCTCCTGCACCTCAGTACCTCGACTCTACTGCCGTGTCCACCGCCCCTCCTACCGAAGTACAGCCCTCTCAGCAGCACCTCCAACAACCTCCTCAGCAGCTCGCCTCGCCCGTCGTCGACCACTCGGCTTACGCTCAGCAGCAGCAGCCTCAGCAGGTCAATGGACTACAGAACGGCATCCACGATCAAGTGCGAATCGCTTCGCCCGTCAGCGTGGCAGACGCCCAGGCCATCGGCATCCTCCCCTCGGCTCCCTGGTCTGCCGCCGCGACTCCGCTCGAAGGATCGCCTGCACCGCAACAGCAACAGCAACAGGCTTACGCTCCTGTTGAGCCGGCTCCCGCCCCCGCCCTCGTCGCCGAGTCGACTCCCGCGCCCATCGTCGCCCCTCCCGCGCCCATCTCGGCGCCCGAGCAGCTCCCTCCTCCTCCCGTCGCACCCCTCC